>CM064876.1:53131606-53186024 GCA_032719365.1 Prinsepia uniflora
GAATTGGATTTGACGAGTTTTGAGACTGAGTTCGCCGGATCTAAGATTGATTTGTGATTTGAGGCTGAGGCCTGGATTTGAATAGCGGATTTGATTCGGGTTTTCAAATGATTTTCAAAGATGGTTTTTGATATGAATGGTTTCATGACTTGGATTTGATATGCATGCATTGGTTTTTTTTTTTAAATGGAGGGTATAAATGTAATTGTTTCATGATAACTGTTTTTGAATTATACTTTATTTTTGTCAACTCACAGTCTTTTCATGTTTTCGATACCCCTCCAGGTTGTTGCGGTGCGGGCTGTTGGTCGAGAGAGATGGAGACATCAAACATACGATCCACAGTAGATTCTGTGCATTCTGGGAAGTTCGGATGATGTTGGATGGTCGAATCGAGACTCCCTTGTCCCGACTTACGTGTCACATGTGAGGTTAGACATCGGTTTAGCCTTCGTGTCATGCGTAAGTTAGACGGGAGCAGGATTTAGCCCTTAATCCCGGGGGATTAGTGGTGGGTCCTGACAAGATACGTCAAGGCAAAGTCCGCCGTATGCAAATAGGGATCTCTGCAATTTTTTGGATGGACACCATGGCATGGCAGGGAAAATCGAGCACATCACAATCTTGATACAAATCTGAAACTCTTAAGGTGTAGGTCTCGACATGATATGCACCATTCGCAAAACACCTCGACGCCAACCTCCTCAAAACAACGTGTCTTAACAAGTCGAAAGGTTAAGAAACCAAGTTCAAATGCAGTCAGAGATTTTTCAACGGCTCTAAGCAGAATGAACAACATAAGAACCTGAGAGACACTACACCTCACGTAGAAGGCAAGAGGACGTACTAAGGTACCTAGGGAAGGAAACAGTCTGATGCTGAAACTATGTCTCGAGACACCTCGCTAAGTGACTTTGAAAAAGAAAGTCACACTCACAGAACAAAGAGATAATAACTCCTAAGGCCATCAATGCATGAGCGACTTAGAAAGAAACGGGTATGGGCATCATCTCGAGAAAAACATTCACATAGCAGCTATTAACGAAACATGGTGTAATGACCCGGATCTCGAGGAAACGTGAAAATAGTAAAATTTAAGGAGAAAATGACGATTTTTCCCTTAAAAAAAGTCAAATTGTTAACTTTTTTATTGGGACATCAATTGAGGGTTTCAAAAGACTATTATGATGGTCTCGAGATCCTGAGTCTGCAGACAGGCGACATGTCAAAAATCGAAGAAAGATCGGACGAAATTGATCGTTTTGCCCCTAAGTCAAAAGTTGACATTTTTGGTCAAAGTCAAAGTGTTGACTTTTTTACTGAGACCTCGTATAGGTGATTCAAGAGGACCGTTACGAAGGTCTCGGCTTCCAAGTATGTTAGCAGGCGGCATGCCGAAAACAGTCTGGTTGGATTCGTTCTTGGTCTAAGATGAGTAAGGTTATTTTGGTAAATTGTTCACAAGGGCATTTTGGTACATTTAATGTGAGATCTTTTTAGTGGTTCAATTGGATAGCGACAAGTGTCCCTTATCCTTTATGATTGTGTGCACCGACTTGTAGTGTTGTGTGTGTGTGTGTGTGTGTGTGTGTGTGTGTGTGTGTGTGTGTGTGTGTGTGTGTGTGTGTGTGTGTGTGTGTGTGTGTGTGTGTGTGTGTGTGCTAGGTGTGGTTGTGTGTGTATAGTGGATCGATCGAAAAAGAAAAAAAAAAGAAGACAAAAAATAGAGAAAATGAGTGACCAGAGAGAGAAGAGGAGAGAGAGAGAGAAGAGAGAAGATGAGAGAGAAGAGGATGAGAGAGAGAGAAGGAGAGAGAGAAGAGAGAAGAGAGAGAGAGAGGAGAGATGGAGGAGGATGGAGAGAAGATACTGGGGTGAGAAGAAGAGTTGTTTGGGAAGGAAACTTTGCAGGAATGTTGAGGGAACAGTGCAAGGGAACCAAGAATCCGTGAAGAGTTACTTCAAGTTTCTGGTTTTTGGACCTTGAAACTTAGAAGTAGCTTTCCTATTTGCTTTCTGGAGTTCATTTGATGTTATAGGAAAGGAAAACTGTGAGTTTTTGTAACGACCCGTCCCGAATTCCGGGATTAGTTTAGTGATTAATCTTGATTAGTGAGGTCGAACGGTGGTTAGTAGGGCGGAATCGGACAAAATGTGCAAAATGACCGTTTTGCCCCCTGGTCGTGGGCAAAAATGTTACTTGACTTTTGTTCGGGCGGTCAAATGGACTTTGACCGATGACCGTGACGTAGTTCGGGACGTCACGAGTTCATAGACAGGTGGCACGTTCGATTCCGACATTCGTAGAGAAAGTTTTGAGGTTCGGAAGTTGAGGGGTATTTTGGTAATTTGGCTTATTAGGGGCCAAATGTTGACTTTCTGACCGGGAGGTCCGATGGGCGAGGGCCAAGGACCGTTACGTAGGTATCGTCGATACGAATCCAACGACAGGCGGCATGCCGAAATCGGAGATCCGACGACGACGTTATGGTCAAGGAAACGAACTAACGAACCGAGGCCGGGATTAAAATAATAATATAATAGTGAATAGTGACGTTGACTGTGCACCTCTCGGATGAGTGACAAGTGTCACCCATCCCCTGAATTCTGATCCATGTTTCCCTCCCAACATCATCATTTCCTACATCATCATTTCTCCTTCATCATTTCCTCCATTTTCTCCCTAATTACCTCCATATTTTCCTTACACCGTGAGCAAAACAGAGAGTGAGTGAGCTGGGAGAATTGGCTCCCTTCCTTGGCCATTCTTGAGAGAAAATTGAAGGTTGAGAGAGACTGGATTGGCTGGGAAACACGAGAGGCAGAGAGGGTGCTGGAAATCGAAAATTGAATTTTA
Source organism: Prinsepia uniflora (assembly GCA_032719365.1). Classification (NCBI taxonomy): domain Eukaryota; kingdom Viridiplantae; phylum Streptophyta; class Magnoliopsida; order Rosales; family Rosaceae; genus Prinsepia; species Prinsepia uniflora. The sequence continues at coordinate 53,134,464 of CM064876.1, forward strand.
GGAAATTGGGGGGGAAATTCGAAATGGAAGAATTAGGCCGTGAGGGATCGCAATTGAGCTTACCTTCAGCCTTCTGGGAGTTCCACGATCAGAATTGTCGAAGGAACGAAGGGATTTGGCCACCAATCTGGCTCTTGATCACACTTGGTGACAGAGGAGGAATTTCGAAGTTGAGTCGTGGAATTGGAGGCTTCGTTGGATGAAATTGTTGTGGGGAAATGATTTCTCAATGATCCCACGATGCTTCTGGGATCATCAATTGAAGGAAATCGGCTGAGATCGATGAAACTCCATGGTTGCACAGTGGACGGTGTTCGTACTTGAGTCGTGATCATTTACTGATCAAACGACGGAATTGATGTGGGGGAATTGTTCCTCGTGGTCCACTAATGCTTCTGGTTGAACCAATTTAGGGAAATCAATCGAGATTGAAGGAATCCCATGATTGAACAGTGACCGGAGTGTTCTTCGTGTTCATCGTGGAATCGATGGAATTTGGGTAAGTTATCGTGTAATTAATGTTACAGACTTATAATTGGACTTAAAACGAAGCTAATGGAATGATCAATTGAAGGAATTAGGATCGAACTGACAGGATTGGAACCGGGTTGTGTCGCGTGTCGAACGGTGAGGAATTGGACCCGTTTACCGACAGAACGGGTTGGGATGGTGACACTGTAGCAGCCGCGCGGGGTCACGCGCAGCACTCACGGCGGCGCGTGGCGGCGCGTGGGCACGAATCTCGAGGTGAGGTCAACATGACTTCTGTCCTATTTAATGTAACGAACATTTTGGAATTGGTTTCGTGTCGATCGGACACCGTCTCGATATTGTTCGGGATGTCCGAAGGTTTTAAATTAAGTTTAAAAATAAGTAAAAATTCGGGAAAATTACGGGACTTTGATAGGATGTTAATGTTGAGGTTAGTGACCCTCTAATGTGACTTGGACAGGATTGGAGAGTCCCGGTGATAGTGGTGAGGCCCGGGAGGGCCGGTGGCACGCGTATCGAGGCACACGGTTAAAACGGTCTGTGAGTGGACTTTGGTTTTATAAATTCTATGCATGCTTAAATGTTTTACATGGATTATGATTGTGATTGTATGATGTTGGTTTGGTGGTTTGGTTGTTGGTAAATTGTACGGTTTCACGTATTTCGAGGCGATTTACGTGCTTGCACGTAAATCGAGGTTTTCCGGTTTTACATGGATTTTTCATATTGATGTCTTGGATATAATGTGATGAAATGGTTTTGAAATTGGAAATATAAACTCGGGCTTGAGGCCCACTTGTTTTGGAAATTTCGGACTTGGAGTCCATTTGAGAATCGGGCCGGGGGCCCAGTTGGTTAATGAAATCGGGCCAGGGGCCCAGTTGGTATGAAATCGGGCTGAGACCCATTTGAGTTATGTTATCGGGCCAGGGGCCCAGTTGATTTACGAATTCGGGCCGTGGGCCCAGTGGGTTTATAAGTCGGGCTGCGGGCCCAGTTGGTTTACAAATCGGGTCGTGGGCCCAGTGGTTCATAAAATCGGGCATGAGGCCCAGTTGGATAATAAATGTGATTTCGGGTCAGGGACCCTATATTTAATAATTGTGATTTTGGGTCAAGGACCCTAAATGGAATTATGTGGTTTTATGGAAATTTCGGGCAGGGCCCAATGGTAATGATGTGATAAAAGGATTTAATAAAACTGTTTTCCATATACCATCTGGATACAAGGATATATGATGGTCTCCTCCAGATGTCTGGGACACTGGGGAAGTCACGGTGCATTGCCTGCGAGGGGTCATTATACGGAGCAGCCGGACCGTATGATGACTCAGGAGCAGGATTGCTATGATTGACGTCAGGGACGTCAGACATCAGGGATGTCAGATATATGGACCCGGAGAGACCCCGGGCAGCACGCGTAGCTTATGAAACCGTGAGATATGACGTCAGGGACGTCTAGCGTCTGGGACGCTAAGCATCTGGGATGCTGGTGATGGTAATGGTAAAATATGGATTAGTGAATAAAATGGCTTATTGGTTGGATATGTGTTATGTGGTAAAAATGGATTATTGGTTATGAAATGGTATGTCGGGTCGGGGACCCTAAATGGTTTTGGATTTTTGAATTGATGTTCATTATGGTCGTGGGTGGTGACCCACATGGTTTTAATATGTATGGTGGTGGTATTCCACAGTTTTGGGCTGAGTTCCCACACTTGGTTTTTGGTTAACGGTTTTTGGGCTAAGGCCCTAAGGGCTCGGTTGAGCAAACGTTTTGGTTACTGTTTTTGTGGCATGCATACGTTTTTATTGGAGGGCATAAATGTCTTATAAATGTATTTGGTAAACTTATTGGTTTTTGTCCACTCACAGCTTTTGGTTTTAATGCCCTTCAGGTTGATTACGGATGCGATTGCAGCAGAGACTGGGACATTGCACACCTCCTCCATCGATCCTTGCGCACTCTGGATGCCCCGTTTGGGCAGTGGCTCTTGGTTATCCCTTGTCCGACACCCCTTGTTGGACGGGAGCAGGGCACATTCCACGGTAATCCCGGGGGGATTGGGATGGGTCCTGTCAACTTGGTATCAGAGCATGGTTGCTTTAATTGTGCGCGCAGGTCGAGGGTGTGATGTCTCATTGGGCTGCAATTCGTTATCAACCTGATAGATAGTTTTTGGGTTTGGATAGTGGACGGAGTGTGATTGGCCCGATACGCCGTGCATTAATGTGATTCGACCCAAGTGGGGTTGATTGTGGTGAACTGGTATAGTGGGACCGTCGGTTCGGTCATGTGATATTGGATTGTTGTGCTGCTAGGTGCAGCCAGGTTCGGGGAACCTCATGTGAGTAATGGTCTAAAATGTGAACCCTTGTGGTGGTTTCTAGTGTGAGGGATGTTGGTTCATCGGAGTTGGCCGGTGACCTTAGTGGTGGAACCCACATTGAGTTGATGGTAGGATTGGATTTGACGTCTATTCGATGTCAGGACCGCGGGGTCGGTCAGGTTGTGGATTTTATATTACGGAGAGCTGTTTGGTTCGGTTGAACCATAGGGTGTGATTGTGGAACCCTAGTATTAAAAAGGTAAACCTTAATTGTGATTAGCGGGTGAGAACTTGTGCTGCGACGAGTGGCTGAGGTCATGGATGACCATGTGGATGGCTCTGGTGAGTCTAGGCAGAACTATGGGATCCGATTTACGGATACGGTTCTGAGATAAATTGTGGAATCCCGTGTTGGATCGGGTATTGGTGTGATGTGTGGATGCGGATCTCGATAGCAATGACAGTTAGTCGGAAGTCATATGGAGATGACTGGCTATCGAGGGTAATTAGTGTGGTTCTGATACTTGGGGATCAGGGGACGTTCAGGGAACGTTCATTTTCCTGATGTGGATTGTCAGTGGTGGTACCCATAGTCGTGAGGTACGGGATCGTCGTTTGGTATGAACGGAGATCCAGGATTGTCGTATTTGCACACGGTGTGCAAGTATGGATGTTTGTGGGGTTGGTACTTTTGTGCTGATGCTAGTATGGATGCCTGTGTGCTGATACTAGTGTTGTTGATAGTGTGTTGGTGCTGGTACTAGCGCTGGTGCTAGTGTCGGTAATGGTGTTGACGATGAGCCACCAGTTGGGGTGTGACTCCGTCATGATGAACATATGTTCGGTCTTTGAGATTCGGTAGTGGTTGAGGGATGGACTGGATGAGATCCAGATAAGACTGTGCTGTGTTGGGATAAGTCCCAATGGTGGTGAGATAACCAGCGATGAGTGGATAAAAGGGTATAATTGAGACTTGAGTAATCTTGGGATGACGTCCCCTACGTCATGATAATTGGTGGATTTGGGGGAGTTGTTGGCAACTCCAAAATTTGTGCGATTTTATGTTTTAAATATCCCTAAAATGTACATGGAAATGATTAAAACTGGAAAAGACGAGGAAAAACCATTAGTGGTATAAAGGTAGGAATTTGTAATTGAGAACTTGGAAAACCGAGTGTTGAACCTGTAAAGGTCGGGATGTGCGAACGGAACAATAACGGATTGATTGTGGACACGGGGTTGTCCAAGTGAATTGAGGAGGTAGGAAGTCTCGTGGTTAGACTTGACATCTCGTTGGGAGCATGTCTGTTTCCAACATGGTTGGAACCTTAGTTTTGGGGAAGTTGTGATTGGGGAACGAGAGTGGTGTTCGTTCTTGGTGATTGGTATTCCGAAGTCATTGGGGTTGACTTCTTGCTTTCTACCCTGGCAGACATCGACTGTAGTTACCAGTACGTTGAGCGTGTATTGGTTGGTGAGCTCTTGTGTGTTGCGAGGTCATTAGGAGGAGCTATGTGTTCGAAATTAGGTAAACGAGATTTTTCGTTTTCTGCTTGGTGGCAGACGATGTTGGGGTACATGGCGTGGCGAGTGCAGTGAGTTTTGTTGCATCCATGTAGGATGAGTTTTGACGTCATCATTTTGGATCATCCTTGGTTTTCCTAGGTGGAATGACAAGGATCGATACGAACTTGGGTGTGTGAGTCGTAAATGACGAGATTGAACTTCTTTTCGAAGTGGGGCCCGTATGGTATTCTACTCGGGTGAGTAGGTTTTTAAGGTAGTTGAGTTTTGTCAACCTCAGACGTGTGGAGGTTGGATTGGCTTCCCTATGAAGTCAATCAAGTGTATTGAACGGGTAACCGATAGGTTCGGTTTTGGTGTGTCTTGGTAAATGTGAATGAGATTTCGGGATTTGGAATCGAATTTCTGGGTGACGATTCAGGATTCGATTTTGGAACTTGAAAGTATATTTCCGGGTTTGGGTACGGAATGGTTATTCCAAATGCTAGCTACGGAATAATGATTTCGGATTCAGATTTGGAAATGAGTTAAACTGTGATGTCTGGGTTTGGATCCGGGATTTCTTACGAAATTGCGGATTTGGATTCGGAATTGGAACTAGATGTTGGGTGGAGTTTCGTTTTGTCTCATGCTGGATTGGGCAAACGTACTCCATTATTGGAACGCGTTCGGCTATGACCTAGGTGGTTGTAGTCTGGTCATTAGATAGATGTGTGTACTTCGTACATGGTTCGAGGTACAATACTTGTAGACTTGTGATGTCTAGTTACGGTATACGGGATATACCCGAGGTGTGTTGGTGAGCGTGTTGGTAGTCGGATTGGTTCCGATACCATGGGATTGGTTGTGGACCGGACATTACTATGCAATGGGTCATGGTAATTCCGATGTGTTTAATTACACACAGGTCGTGTGAAATGTCGGTAAGGGTATTGGTGAGTCGAGTACGTTGGTGGCATGTGTAGCCACGAGTGAGTCTAGTGTCAGTTTTCGACTGACAACAATTGTGTGGTGACAGTTTGTCAGGATGTGTCAACATAGATTGTTGAGTGGGGTCAGCTGACTCCTAGTGGGAGTGGGAAAGGAACCGTCGAGTTGTTGCGTCAACGAGAGGGTTGATTTGACAAGTGGTGTCAAATTCGAAACAAGTAGTTTCAGTCATTCGACGGGGTCGAATGTAGTCGTTGCGTTTTGAGTATTAGTGGTACGTTTGGGTGTAGACAAGTTTTGCCTCGTTAGTTGGTGTACGGGTGTACACGTGTTGTGTGGTCGATTCCACTTTCCACGGGGTGTTTGTGGAATCAGGATAGTCGAGTTTCGAGAGCGAAACTTATTAAGGAGGGAAGTACGTTGAGATTAGATCGGTTGGAATTTCGAGGACGAAATTTATTAAGGAGGGAAGGTTGTAACGACCCGTCCCGAATTCCGGGATTAGTTTAGTGATTAATCTTGATTAGTGAGGTCGAACGGTGGTTAGTAGGGCGGAATCGGACAAAATGTGCAAAATGACCGTTTTGCCCCTGGTCGTGGGCAAAATGTTGACTTTTGTTCGGGCGGTCAAATGGACTTTGACCGATGACCGTGACGTAGTTCGGGACGTCACGAGTTCATAGACAGGTGGCACGTTCGATTCCGACATTCGTAGAGAAAGTTTTGAGGTTCGGAAGTTGAGGGGTATTTTGGTAATTTGGCTTATTAGGGGCCAAATGTTGACTTTCTGACCGGGAGGTCCGATGGGCGAGGGCCAAGGACCGTTACGTAGGTATCGTCGATACGAATCCAACGACAGGCGGCATGCCGAAATCGGAGATCCGACGACGACGTTATGGTCAAGGAAACGAACTAACGAACCGAGGCCGGGATTAAAATAATAATATAATAGTGAATAGTGACGTTGACTGTGCACCTCTGGATGAGTGACAAGTGTCACCCATCCCCTGAATTCTGATCCATGTTTCCTCCCAACATCATCATTTCCTACATCATCATTTCTCCTTCATCATTTCCTCCATTTTCTCCCTAATTACCTCCATATTTTCCTTACAACCGTGAGCAAAACAGAGAGTGAGTGAGCTGGGAGAATTGGCTCCCTTCCTTGGCCGTTCTTGAGAGAAAATTGAAGGTTGAGAGAGACTGGATTGGCTGGGAAACACGAGAGGCAGAGAGGGTGCTGGAAATCGAAAAATTGAATTTTAGGAAATTGGGGGGGGGAAATTCGAAATGGAAGAATTAGGCCGTGAGGATCGCAATTGAGCTTACCTTCAGCCTTCTGGGAGTTCCACGATCAGAATTGTCGAAGGAACGAAGGGATTTGGCCACCAATTGGCTCTGATCACACTTGGTGACAGAGGAGGAATTTCGAAGTTGAGTCGTGGAATTGGAGGCTTCGTTGGATGAAATTGTTGTGGGGAAATGATTTCTCATGATCCCACGATGCTTCTGGGATCATCAATTGAAGGAAATCGGCTGAGATCGATGAAACTCCATGGTTGCACAGTGGACGGTGTTCGTACTTGAGTCGTGATCATTTACTGATCAAACGACGGAATTGATGTGGGGGAATTGTTCCTCGTGGTCCACTAATGCTTCTGGTTGAACCAATTTAGGGAAATCAATCGAGATTGAAGGAATCCCATGATTGAACAGTGACCGGAGTGTTCTTCGTGTTCATCGTGGAATCGATGGAATTTGGGTAAGTTATCGTGTAATTAATGTTACAGACTTATAATTGGACTTAAAACGAAGCTAATGGAATGATCAATTGAAGGAATTAGGATCGAACTGACAGGATTGGAACCGGGTTGTGTCGCGGGTGAATTGGACCCGTTTACCAGACAAACGGGTTGGGATGGTGACACTGTAGCAGGCGCGTGGGTTTCACGCGCAGCCACTCACGGCGGCGCGTGGCGGCGCGTGGGCACGAATCTCGAGGTGAGGTCAACATGACTTCTGTCCTATTTAATGTAACGAACATTTTGGAATTGGTTTCGTGTCGATCGGACACCGTCTCGATATTGTTCGGGATGTCCGAAGGTTTTAAATTAAGTTTAAAAATAAGTAAAAATTCGAGAAAATTACGGGACTTTGATCGGATGTTAATGTTGAGGTTAGTGACCCTCTAATGTGACTTGGACAGGATTGGGAGTCCCGGTGATAGTGGTGAGGCCCGGGAGGGCCGGTGGCACGCGTATCGAGGCACACGGTTAAAACGGTCTGTGAGTGGACTTTGGTTTTATAAATTCTATGCATGCTTAAATGTTTTACATGGATTATGATTGTGATTGTATGATGTTGGTTTGGTTGTTGGTAAATTGTACGGTTTCACGTATTTCGAGGCGATTTACGTGCTTGCACGTAAATCGAGGTTTTCCGGTTTTACATGGATTTTTCATATTGATGTCTTGGATATAATGTGATGAAATGGTTTTGAAATTGGAAATATAAACTCGGGCTTGAGGCCCACTTGTTTTGGAAATTTCGGACTTGGAGTCCATTTGAGAATCGGGCCGGGGGCCCAGTTGGTTAATGAAATCGGGCCAGGGGCCCAGTTGGTATGAAATCGGGCTGAGACCCATTTGAGTTATGTTATCGGGCCAGGGGCCCAGTTGATTTACGAATTCGGGCCGTGGGCCCAGTGGGTTTATAAGTCGGGCTGCGGGCCCAGTTGGTTTACAAATCGGGTCGTGGGCCCAGTGGTTCATAAAATCGGGCATGAGGCCCAGTTGGATAATAAATGTGATTTCGGGTCAGGGACCCTATATTTAATAATTGTGATTTTGGGTCAAGGACCCTAAATGGAATTATGTGGTTTTATGGAAATTTCGGGCAGGGCCCAATGGTAATGATGTGATAAAAGGATTTAATAAAACTGTTTTCCATATACCATCTGGATACAAGGATATATGATGGTCTCCTCCAGATGTCTGGGACACTGGGGAAGTCACGGTGCATTGCCTGCGAGGGGTCATTATACGGAGCAGCCGGACCGTATGATGACTCAGGAGCAGGATTGCTATGATTGACGTCAGGGACGTCAGACATCAGGGATGTCAGATATATGGACCCGGAGAGACCCCGGGCAGCACGCGTAGCTTATGAAACCGTGAGATATGACGTCAGGGACGTCTAGCGTCTGGGACGCTAAGCATCTGGGATGCTGGTGATGGTAATGGTAAAATATGGATTAGTGAATAAAATGGCTTATTGGTTGGATATGTGTTATGTGGTAAAAATGGATTATTGGTTATGAAATGGTATGTCGGGTCGGGGACCCTAAATGGTTTTGGATTTTTGAATTGATGTTCATTATGGTCGTGGGTGGTGACCCACATGGTTTTAATATGTATGGTGGTGGTATTCCACAGTTTTGGGCTGAGTTCCCACACTTGGTTTTTGGTTAACGGTTTTTGGGCTAAGGCCCTAAGGGCTCGGTTGAGCAAACGTTTTGGTTACTGGTTTTTGTGGCATGCATACGTTTTTATTGGAGGGCATAAATGTCTTATAAATGTATTTGGTAAACTTATTGGTTTTTGTCCACTCACAGCTTTTGGTTTTAATGCCCTTCAGGTTGATTACGGATGCGATTGCAGCAGAGACTGGGACATTGCACACCTCCTCCATCGATCCTTGCGCACTCTGGATGCCCCGTTTGGGCAGTGGCTCTTGGTTATCCCTTGTCCGACACCCCTTGTTGGACGGGAGCAGGGCACATTCCACGGTAATCTCGGGGGGATTGGGATGGGTCCTGTCAACTTGGTATCAGAGCATGGTTGCTTTAATTGTGCGCGCAGGTCGAGGGTGTGATGTCTCATTGGGCTGCAATTCGTTATCAACCTGATAGATAGTTTTTGGGTTTGGATAGTGGACGGAGTGTGATTGGCCCGATACGCCGTGCATTAATGTGATTCGACCCAAGTGGGGTTGATTGTGGTGAACTGGTATAGTGGGACCGTCGGTTCGGTCATGTGATATTGGATTGTTGTGCTGCTAGGTGCAGCCAGGTTCGGGGAACCTCATGTGAGTAATGGTCTAAAATGTGAACCCTTGTGGTGGTTTCTAGTGTGAGGGATGTTGGTTCATCGGAGTTGGCCGGTGACCTTAGTGGTGGAACCCACATTGAGTTGATGGTAGGATTGGATTTGACGTCTATTCGATGTCAGGACCGCGGGGTCGGTCAGGTTGTGGATTTTATATTACGGAGAGCTGTTTGGTTCGGTTGAACCATAGGTGTGATTGTGGAACCCTAGTATTAAAAAGGTAAACCTTAATTGTGATTAGCGGGTGAGAACTTGTGCTGCGACGAGTGGCTGAGGTCATGGATGACCATGTGGATGGCTCTGGTGAGTCTAGGCAGAACTATGGGATCCGATTTACGGATACGGTTCTGAGATAAATTGTGGAATCCCGTGTTGGATCGGGTATTGGTGTGATGTGTGGATGCGGATCTCGATAGCAATGACAGTTAGTCGGAAGTCATATGGAGATGACTGGCTATCGAGGGTAATTAGTGTGGTTCTGATACTTGGGGATCAGGGGACGTTCAGGGAACGTTCATTTTCCTGATGTGGATTGTCAGTGGTGGTACCCATAGTCGTGAGGTACGGGATCGTCGTTTGGTATGAACGGAGATCCAGGATTGTCGTATTTGCACACGGTGTGCAAGTATGGATGTTTGTGGGGTTGGTACTTTTGTGCTGATGCTAGTATGGATGCCTGTGTGCTGATACTAGTGTTGTTGATAGTGTGTTGGTGCTGGTACTAGCGCTGGTGCTAGTGTCGGTAATGGTGTTGACGATGAGCCACCAGTTGGGGTGTGACTCCGTCATGATGAACATATGTTCGGTCTTTGAGATTCGGTAGTGGTTGAGGGATGGACTGGATGAGATTCAGATAAGACTGTGCTGTGTTGGGATAAGTCCCAATGGTGGTGAGATAACCAGCGATGAGTGGATAAAAGGGTATAATTGAGACTTGAGTAATCTTGGGATGACGTCCCCTACGTCATGATAATTGGTGGATTTGGGGGAGTTGTTGGCAACTCCAAAATTTGTGCGATTTTATGTTTTAAATATCCCTAAAATGTACATGGAAATGATTAAAACTGGAAAAGACGAGGAAAAACCATTAGTGGTATAAAGGTAGGAATTTGTAATTGAGAACTTGGAAAACCGAGTGTTGAACCTGTAAAGGTCGGGATGTGCGAACGAACAATAACGGATTGATTGTGGACACGGGGTTGTCCAAGTGAATTGAGGAGGTAGGAAGTCTCGTGGTTAGACTTGACATCTCGTTGGGAGCATGTCTGTTTCCAACATGGTTGGAACCTTAGTTTTGGGGAAGTTGTGATTGGGGAACGAGAGTGGTGTTCGTTCTTGGTGATTGGTATTCCGAAGTCATTGGGGTTGACTTCTTGCTTTCTACCCTGGCAGACATCGACTGTAGTTACCAGTACGTTGAGCGTGTATTGGTTGGTGAGCTCTTGTGTGTTGCGAGGTCATTAGGAGGAGCTATGTGTTCGAAATTAGGTAAACGAGATTTTTCGTTTTCTGCTTGGTGGCAGACGATGTTGGGGTACATGGCGTGGCGAGTGCAGTGAGTTTTGTTGCATCCATGTAGGATGAGTTTTGACGTCATCATTTTGGATCATCCTTGGTTTTCCTAGGTGGAATGACAAGGATCGATACGAACTTGGGTGTGTGAGTCGTAAATGACGAGATTGAACTTCTTTTCGAAGTGGGGCCCGTATGGTATTCTACTCGGGTGAGTAGGTTTTTAAGGTAGTTGAGTTTTGTCAACCTCAGACGTGTGGAGGTTGGATTGGCTTCCCTATGAAGTCAATCAAGTGTATTGAACGGGTAACCGATAGGTTCGGTTTTGGTGTGTCTTGGTAAATGTGAATGAGATTTCGGGATTTGGAATCGAATTTCTGGGTGACGATTCAGGATTCGATTTTGGAACTTGAAAGTATATTTCCGGGTTTGGGTACGGAATGGTTATTCCAAATGCTAGCTACGGAATAATGATTTCGGATTCAGATTTGGAAATGAGTTAAACTGTGATGTCTGGGTTTGGATCCGGGATTTCTTACGAAATTGCGGATTTGGATTCGGAATTGGAACTAGATGTTGGGTGGAGTTTCGTTTTGTCTCATGCTGGATTGGGCAAACGTACTCCATTATTGGAACGCGTTCGGCTATGACCTAGGTGGTTGTAGTCTGGTCATTAGATAGATGTGTGTACTTCGTACATGGTTCGAGGTACAATACTTGTAGACTTGTGATGTCTAGTTACGGTATACGGGATATACCCGAGGTGTGTTGGTGAGCGTGTTGGTAGTCGGATTGGTTCCGATACCATGGGATTGGTTGTGGACCGGACATTACTATGCAATGGGTCATGGTAATTCCGATGTGTTTAATTACACACAGGTCGTGTGAAATGTCGGTAAGGGTATTGGTGAGTCGAGTACGTTGGTGGCATGTGTAGCCACGAGTGAGTCTAGTGTCAGTTTTCGACTGACAACAATTGTGTGGTGACAGTTTGTCAGGATGTGTCAACATAGATTGTTGAGTGGGGTCAGCTGACTCCTAGTGGGAGTGGGAAAGGAACCGTCGAGTTGTTGCGTCAACGAGAGGGTTGATTTGACAAGTGGTGTCAAATTCGAAACAAGTAGTTTCAGTCATTCGACGGGGTCGAATGTAGTCGTTGTGTTTTGAGTATTAGTGGTACGTTTGGGTGTAGACAAGTTTTGCCTCGTTAGTTGGTGTACGGGTGTACACGTGTTGTGTGGTCGATTCCACGTTCCACGGGGTGTTTGTGGAATCAGGATAGTCGAGTTTCGAGAGCGAAACTTATTAAGGAGGGAAGTACGTTGAGATTAGATCGGTTGGAATTTCGAGGACGAAATTTATTAAGGAGGGAAGGTTGTAACGACCCGTCCCGAATTCCGGGATTAGTTTAGTGATTAATCTTGATTAGTGAGGTCGAACGGTGGTTAGTAGGGCGGAATCGGACAAAATGTGCAAAATGACCATTTTGCCCCTGGTCGTGGGCAAAATGTTGACTTTTGTTCGGGCGGTCAAATGGACTTTGACCGATGACCGTGACGTAGTTCGGGACGTCACGAGTTCATAGACAGGTGGCACGTTCGATTCCGACATTCGTAGAGAAAGTTTTGAGGTTCGGAAGTTGAGGGGTATTTTGGTAATTTGGCTTATTAGGGGCCAAATGTTGACTTTCTGACCGGGAGGTCCGATGGGCGAGGGCCAAGGACCGTTACGTAGGTATCGTCGATACGAATCCAACGACAGGCGGCATGCCGAAATCGGAGATCCGACGACGACGTTATGGTCAAGGAAACGAACTAACGAACCGAGGCCGGGAAAATAATAATATAATAGTGAATAGTGACGTTGACTGTGCACCTCTGGATGAGTGACAAGTGTCACCCATCCCCTGAATTCTGATCCATGTTTCCCTCCCAACATCATCATTTCCTACATCATCATTTCTCCTTCATCATTTCCTCCATTTTCTCCCTAATTACCTCCATATTTTCCTTACACCGTGAGCAAAACAGAGAGTGAGTGAGCTGGGAGAATTGGCTCCCTTCCTTGGCCGTTCTTGAGAGAAAATTGAAGGTTGAGAGAGACTGGATTGGCTGGGAAACACGAGAGGCAGAGAGGGTGCTGGAAATCGAAAAATTGAATTTTAGGAAATTGGGGAAATTCGAAATGGAAGAATTAGGCCGTGAGGATCGCAATTGAGCTTACCTTCAGCCTTCTGGGAGTTCCACGATCAGAATTGTCGAAGGAACGTAAGGGATTTGGCCACCAATTGCTCTGATCCACACTTGGTGACAGAGGAGGAATTTCGAAGTTGAGTCGTGGAATTGGAGGCTTCGTTGGATGAAATTGTTGTGGGGAAATGATTTCTCATGATCCCACGATGCTTCTGGGATCATCAATTGAAGGAAATCGGCTGAGATCGATGAAACTCCATGGTTGCACAGTGGACGGTGTTCGTACTTGAGTCGTGATCATTTACTGATCAAACGACGGAATTGATGTGGGGGAATTGTTCCTCGTGGTCCACTAATGCTTCTGGTTGAACCAATTTAGGGAAATCAATCGAGATTGAAGGAATCCCATGATTGAACAGTGACCGGAGTGTTCTTCGTGTTCATCGTGGAATCGATGGAATTTGGGTAAGTTATCGTGTAATTAATGTTACAGACTTATAATTGGACTTAAAACGAAGCTAATGGAATGATCAATTGAAGGAATTAGGATCGAACTGACAGGATTGGAACCGGGTTGTGTCGCGGTGTGAATTGGACCCGTTTACCAGACAAACGGGTTGGGATGGTGACACTGTAGCAGGCGCGTGGGTTTCACGCGCAGCCACTCACGGCGGCGCGTGGCGGCGCGTGGGCACGAATCTCGAGGTGAGGTCAACATGACTTCCTGTCCTATTTAATGTAACGAACATTTTGGAATTGGTTTCGTGTCGATCGGACACCGTCTCGATATTGTTCGGGATGTCCGAAGGTTTTAAATTAAGTTTAAAAATAAGTAAAAATTCGGGAAAATTACGGGACTTTGATCGGATGTTAATGTTGAGGTTAGTGACCCTCTAATGTGACTTGGACAGGATTGGGAGTCCCCGGTGATAGTGGTGAGGCCCGGGAGGGCCGGTGGCACGCGTATCGAGGCACACGGTTAAAACGGTCTGTGAGTGGACTTTGGTTTTATAAATTCTATGCATGCTTAAATGTTTTACATGGATTATGATTGTGATTGTATGATGTTGGTTTGGTTGTTGGTAAATTGTACGGTTTCACGTATTTCGAGGCGATTTACGTGCTTGCACGTAAATCGAGGTTTTCCGGTTTTACATGGATTTTTCATATTGATGTCTTGGATATAATGTGATGAAATGGTTTTGAAATTGGAAATATAAACTCGGGCTTGAGGCCCACTTGTTTTGGAAATTTCGGACTTGGAGTCCATTTGAGAATCGGGCCGGGGGCCCAGTTGGTTAATGAAATCGGGCCAGGGGCCCAGTTGGTATGAAATCGGGCTGAGACCCATTTGAGTTATGTTATCGGGCCAGGGGCCCAGTTGATTTACGAATTCGGGCCGTGGGCCCAGTGGGTTTATAAGTCGGGCTGCGGGCCCAGTTGGTTTACAAATCGGGTCGTGGGCCCAGTGGTTCATAAAATCGGGCATGAGGCCCAGTTGGATAATAAATGTGATTTCGGGTCAGGGACCCTATATTTAATAATTGTGATTTTGGGTCAAGGACCCTAAATGGAATTATGTGGTTTTATGGAAATTTCGGGCAGGGCCCAATGGTAATGATGTGATAAAAGGATTTAATAAAACTGTTTTCCATATACCATCTGGATACAAGGATATATGATGGTCTCCTCCAGATGTCTGGGACACTGGGGAAGTCACGGTGCATTGCCTGCGAGGGGTCATTATACGGAGCAGCCGGACCGTATGATGACTCAGGAGCAGGATTGCTATGATTGACGTCAGGGACGTCAGACATCAGGGATGTCAGATATATGGACCCGGAGAGACCCCGGGCAGCACGCGTAGCTTATGAAACCGTGAGATATGACGTCAGGGACGTCTAGCGTCTGGGACGCTAAGCATCTGGGATGCTGGTGATGGTAATGGTAAAATATGGATTAGTGAATAAAATGGCTTATTGGTTGGATATGTGTTATGTGGTAAAAATGGATTATTGGTTATGAAATGGTATGTCGGGTCGGGGACCCTAAATGGTTTTGGATTTTTGAATTGATGTTCATTATGGTCGTGGGTGGTGACCCACATGGTTTTAATATGTATGGTGGTGGTATTCCACAGTTTTGGGCTGAGTTCCCACACTTGGTTTTTGGTTAACGGTTTTTGGGCTAAGGCCCTAAGGGCTCGGTTGAGCAAACGTTTTGGTTACTGGTTTTTGTGGCATGCATACGTTTTTATTGGAGGGCATAAATGTCTTATAAATGTATTTGGTAAACTTATTGGTTTTTGTCCACTCACAGCTTTTGGTTTTAATGCCCTTCAGGTTGATTACGGATGCGATTGCAGCAGAGACTGGGACATTGCACACCTCCTCCATCGATCCTTGCGCACTCTGGATGCCCCGTTTGGGCAGTGGCTCTTGGTTATCCCTTGTCCGAAACCCCTTGTTGGACGGGAGCAGGGCACATTCCACGGTAATCCCGGGGGGATTGGGATGGGTCCTGTCAGTTTTGATATGGAAAAGGTGTTGGGTAACTCGAAGACTCCATGGACGCGAAGGTGGAGGTTCGAACTGGAAAATCGAGGTAAGGTTTTGATGTTTTGGGATTAAAGATCCCTTCCTCGGCTTGATTAGGTAAAGATTGATGCTTTAAATGTGAGAAAAGGAGTAGAAATGAGGTAGTTTGAAGCAGATTGAACCCGCGGGTCGGATGACCCGATTGTAGAGAACCGGGTCGGGGTAGCTTTGGGTATTTTAAGGTTTAGGGTCTTATTTAAATACATCTAAAAATCCCAAAAAATTATGGGATTAAAATAGGAGTTATTGGAGATAGTTAGTGACCTTTAGATGTGAATTTTGGCAGGAAGTGACAATCCCGAAAATTTCAAAAATACGTGCAAAAAGGAAATTCGAAGATTCAAAGGTGTGTGAGTGAAATTTCTTTCCCTAAACTTTTATGCATGCATACTTACATGATTTAGATTTTTTTATGCGATTTTGGTGATAATTAAGTTATTGGAATTTTTATGAATTTTCGATGATTTTATGAATATTTTATTGCATGTTTTACAAGGATTTCCGTAAATTGGTTTCGGATACCGTTTTGATTGTAGTTTCGTACTGTACTTGGCTTGTGGCATGGAATTATGTGATTTTGAACTTATTATGATTTTCATATCATTTCTAGACGGTTTTACGTACGTAGCCTTAATGGCACATTTTACGAGAAAGTGTGATTAAGCTGTGATAGGGGCTTAGACCCGAGATTCTGATTATGGATTTGGATTGTGACATATGATGTGCTATGTTGTGAAGAAGTGTGATATTGAGTTATGATGTGAACATGTGTCATGACCCATGCCAATCCCCCCAGGATTAATACGGGATGTGTCATGATCTTGTCTGACACAAGGGATAACGCAAACCTTTAGTCCAATCTGCTTCCAGAGCGCGCTAGGATCCGGTGGAGGAGTGTGATGTCTCGGTCTCTGCTACAGTCCGCATCCGAGATCAACCTGAAGGACATTAAAAACACCAAAAGTTGTGAGTGGACGAAAAGAAATAAGTTCATAAAAACACATTTATCTCAAAAAGACATTCATGCCCTTCACTAAAAAGCATGCATGCATTCGAAGACCATTTATTAAACCACATATACAAATAATCATTATTAGGGTCTCAGCCCAAGTTCTGTACTTCAAGTCATTCGGGCCCCTGCCCAAAACCATTTACACAAATCCATAAATATCAACCATATGTAGGAACTCCGCCCAAAACCATAAATTCGAGTATATGGGTCATTGCCCAAATCCATTTACTATTCACAAAACATCATTTTACAAATCCAAGAAATCATGTTTACCATATATCATATAACCAATCCTGTCATGATTTCCAAAGTTAAGCGCGTGCTACCCGAGGTCTCAAATCCCAAGTCTCCCTAGGGTCCACCCAGGTCAATGTCCGCATATCAATGACCCTCTCTGGGGGGTTATATTCCATATATGACTTCCTGAGAGTAAGGTACCCAACGGGGGCGACTTCACCCAGTTAGTGCTCCGTGACTACTCCGGGGTCCACCAAGGCCAATGACCCACCTCTAAGGAGACAATCCATAAATAAAGAATGGTATATGAAAAACCATTTCGTAATTATTCTTAAAACCTTTCAAATGATCCATGCCCGGTCCACATAAACCGTCACGAACCCAGAAATCCATGTTTCCAAATCCAAATCCATTTAGGGTCTCCGAACCCGAAATCACCTTTATAAACCATAAAGGGGGACTCATGCCCGATATCATAACCAATTGGGCCTCAAGCCCGATCACGTAAACAAACTGGGCCTCAAGCCCGATTTCGTAAACCAACTGGGCCTCAAGCCCAATTCGTAAACCAATTGGGCCTCCAGCCCGATGCCTTATTAAATCAAATGGACTCCAAGTCCGAGAGTTCGTAAATAAAATGGGTCTCATGCTCAATTCCATATTTTCAAATCCGAAATTAATTCACGAACCTATTGGGCCTTTGGCCCGATAACGTAATTAATTGGACTTCAAGTTCGAGGGTTTCCAAAACAAATGGGTCTCGTGCCCGAGTTTACCTTTTCAAATCCAAAACTATTTTATTAAACCATTATCAAAACCATAAGCACGTATAATCAGTGCAAAACCACAAACCTCGATATAAGTACAAATACGTAAATCGCCTCGAAATACGTGTAATCATGTAAATCACCAATCCATAATCATCATGATAGAAATCATATCCATAAAACATCATATGCGATGGTCCACACAACCGATCCCAGCCGACTCGTATGAGCTCTAGCAACTCCCTAGGGTCATCCAAATTGATCAACGAACTCCCAAGATCAAAACTATGATTTTTGGAACCACTTCGGCCCCTTGCCTCCGAACCCGACCACCGTGCACCGTCGTCCAAGACAATTCGACCAGTGGCCACCAATCGACTCGTCTCGATCTCCTCTCCAAGTTCCATTCAGGGTTCACAAGTAAAATATGAAGTTTGAAGGCTGTTAGTATGGTTGTATCGTGTGTTTATTTTGAGAGGGAAAATGGAGATGGTGCACGAGTTGGAGAAGAAAATGTGAGGTTTGGTGGTGATGATCAAATGATTCAGGTGAGATGAAGTGGACGGTGAGGATGAGGGGTGTGAGGGAAATGAATGGCTGAGATTAGGAGAGAGTGGGTGAAGGAAATTATAAAATAATCAAATAATAGTATTTTAATACAAAACCCACCAATCAATGTTGAGATCCACAATTTGGGGTTAAGGACCACTGGGATGAGTGACACTTGTCACTCGTCCATTGGGCCTAAATTAAATATCTGGGCCCACAAGAGTAAAAATGTAATCCGTCTCGTAAATCGTGCAATAGTTTCCCAAACTTTCATGAACCATAACTTTCCCTTCGAACGTCCAATTTAGACATGCCGCCAATCTACGGACTCATGACGTCCCAAACCACGTCACAATCATCGGTTCTCATACGTTTGACTTCCCGAGTCAAAAGTTAACATTTTGCCCACGACTAGGGGCAAAATAGTCATTTTACACCTTCTGGCCGATTTCGCTCAACTAATCACCGATTACTCTCACTAATCCTTCATTAGTCACTAATCTAATCCCGGAATTTAGGACGGGTCGTTACAACATGTGTTTCTCGATGTACGTGATATGTAATGATATGATGATGTGTGGTTTGAATGTGAGTCTCAGACGTCGAGCCTGGGGCTCCAAATCCTGAGACTGGTATTGTATTGGCGATTGAGACTTCTAGCCTGGGGCTCAAAATCCTGATTCATACTTCACCCGGACTTCGAGCTAGGGGCTCCGAATCCCGAGTGATTGTGTGATGGTCTACTGGTAGTGGCTTGTGATGTGATGATTTATGTTGTACATATGTCTTGATGATGCGTTGACTCTATGTGAGTTTTGTGTTGATGTTGGTTGTGGATTGATGTGATGGCTTGTGAGACTATGTTGTGATGACTCGGACGTTGAGTTGGGCTTTGAATCCCGAGTGAGTTTGTGGTGTGCCTGCTAGTGGGGCAGTGGTTTCATGTGTGACATTGAGATAATGGTGCGTTGATCGTTTGTGATTGATGTTCTATATTCTTGTAGAGATGGTTATATCGACATACTGGGGTTTTAGATGGTTTAATGACTTTTGATTTGAGATATTTTTCACGTATTTTGAGATGACAAACTAGATTTGTTTTAATAAAAAAAGTAAGGAATGGATTTTCTTGTATGCATGCATGGTTTTAGAAGCGGAGGGTAAATATCGGTTGTTTTCAAAGTATGATTTTCAACTATTTCTTTTTGTCCACTCACACGTTTTCTAGTTTTGTAACCCTCCAGAGCCGCTGCACGGAGATCGAGGCTCAAGAGGCGGAGTCATGAATTAACAGAATTTGTGTTTATCCCTTGTTTGACAACGTTTCTGTCAAATGGGAACAGTACTTGAGTGTACAATTATGGTGTATTTAGGTTGGGTCCTGTCACATGGCTTCTCAGAATACTCCAAGAAGATCTACCCATCACAGTGAGGAAGAGGAAGAGGCTTACTGACCCGCACGATCTCAAAAATCAAAAGCTAAGACACGAGGAAGTTTCCGACGGTTAGCACGTAATGATTCTCCACCTCAGCGAGGCGCGCTGCAAGCTGATGATGTCCAAAGGATGTTGGATCAACACCTTCATGTCCAACATGATGGAAATCTAGAAGATGATCTACGTCGCCAAATTCAGTCATCTTCACCCTTTGTGAGAGACATTGAGGAGGAGAAATTCCCTCAAAGGTTTGCGACTCTGAACTTCAATCCGTTCAAAGGAATTTCTAACCTTGTAAATCATATAGAAGCATATAGATTATTACCAAGGAGTCATGGTTCTCCATAGACACAATGACGCACTCATGTGCAAAGTGTTTCAAGCCTCTCTTCAAGGTCAAACAATGGCGTGGTTCAATCATCTCACCTAGAGATCGATTACTTCTTTTGAAGAGTTGGCTCTGGAATTTGTGAAAGAGTATTTGCAGCTTTGTACAGTCGAAGTAAAGGATGATCATCTCTTCACCATCTGAAAGAGAGCAAAAGAGACTCTTCGCCAATATGCTCATAAATAATGCTGAGGCAATTAGTCTCGAATTGTTGGGTGCAGCTACCTTGTTGCGACAATGGCATTCAAGCAGGGGCTTCCCCGGGATAGCCAGCTATAGAGAGACATAGTCATGGGCAATGCACGAAGTCTCATCAAGATTCTCTCTCTGGCAAAGCATCATGTATTTTGGGAGGATGAGAAGAACGCCACCCATGCACAAGATCATGTTGGGACAAGCGAGAAGGCCTCCAATAAAGATGAAACCCATGGAAAATTTGCTCATAGAAAGTCCAACAAATGCAATGCAAGTCAGATTTATCATACTCCGACAACGGGAAAGCCTAATTTGTAGTTATCGCTGCCAATCCATCAAATCCACAATGTAATAAAGGAAAAACCCTGTTTCGAGAAGTCACAACCAGTCAAAGGAGATCAAGAGAAAGCTGATAAGATGAAGTGGTGTGCGTACCACGAATGTTATTGGCACAACATCAGAAAATGCATATCCTTCAAGAGATATGTCTTAAATGTCATCAAGGAAGGACATTGCACAAAGTACGTCAAAGGGAAGGCCACAGATTGACATGCTAACAAAGGACACAAGGAGCTTGCGGAAAAGATGATTCACATCAACACAATCATTGCGGAGTTAGAGTTGCCAGAAACCACTTCCAAGTAAAAGAAAAGGTAGATTTGTGATTCCTTGGCTGTTTCTCAAGTATCCTATGTCACCACCCCGGGGTGGCCAACGACTCTTCATTAGTTTCTTTTTAAAAGACAAGGTAGGATTTCACTGGTCACACGATGATGCCTTAGTTATGTAAATCCAAATTGCACATGCACAAATTGATCGAATCCACTTCAATGAAGGAAGCGCAACAAATATCATAATTGTCATCATAATGAGAAATTATTATAATCATTAAATAATATATTTAATAAAAATATATATTATTTATCAATTACAAGTCAACCGGCCAATCAGAACGCTCCGTGACACCCAAGGATTCTCTTTAAATAGAGATGATCATTTCACTTTCAACTTAATTCGATTCAACGCTATTTAAACTCTTGTGATTCTTCTCTCAAAATTGACTTAATTATTGGATTGTTCTTGGTCAGACAACCCCCCCCCCCCCCCCCCCCCCCCCCCCCCCCCCCCGGCGCCCCGGGCCTTGATGAAAGCAAACAATAGCTTACTGTTTGTTGTTTGCAAGGATCAAAGAGACTTTTGTGAGTACGAATAAATTCTGCTTAAACAATGATAATGTGAACTCAAAATTTGTATTGAATTGAGTGTGGCATACAAATGTATGAGTGGTATATAAGGACGGGTGAGCAGTAAATATTCGACTAAATCGATTATTATGATGTTTGATGAAATTTCTAATTACGTTACTGATTTTTTTAAAGTTAATTCATTTGAATTTGATAGAATTTTTAAGTTATTTAGCCTTTGAGTTATGATTATATTAGTTACTAGCATTTGATGGCTTCAAATGTCATGTTGAATTTCAAGGTATGTAAGGTTAAATAAGAAAGATTGGGACACCAAATGGCCCCTAAAATACATATTGAGTGTTATTTTGGTCCCTAAATTATTAAATTATGTAGTTTTCAAATTCCCTCGAGTGTGCCAATTGCTCTTTTTATATTGGTTTTGACTATTCTACTCCTTTTGAGATATAAATTCTTATTCTGTTGTAAGGGTGAGCATATAGAACCGAAAAATCGAAACTATACCATTCCAGATTGGATCAAACTGAAAAAATACCGAATAATAAAATCAATGTAATGATCGGTATGGTATCAAAGCGATACCGATTCAAGTCAGTATAGTTTCAATTTCGAGGTTTTGAAAATCCCGTACCGATACCGAACTGAATTAGCATTTCTATTTTTTAAAAAATAACTAAAACTATTTTCCTATTTGTTGATATAGTAATCATATACTAAAAACTATTATGAGTTTTTTTGTGACCTAATGATAATAAATTTATCTAATTAAAATTATTTTGTCTACTATACTTGAAAATAGTCTTGTTGAACTACATTAGAAACTATTTTTACTTAATCTAAATACTAACAACACTAGTAGTCACCTAAGGAGTTGGCATCATAATTCCTTTAACTGAGTATTTGTTACACTAGAAACCATAATTCCTCATTAGCATTCAACTAAATCCTAAATCCTAAATCCATAAAATTTTGATTCAAAACCGAAATTATACCGAATTTAATCGGTACGGTACGATCCGGTATCAATTTAAAATTGTGGAATACCGAACCGTATCGAACCGATTAAAATTAAATGGTATGATTTCAGTATCACCAAATATCGTACTATATCGAACCGTGCCCAACCCTATTCTGCTGAGTAAAAATTAAATAAAGATATTAAAAACTAAAAACAACAACTCCCAATTTCCATCCCAATTTGAAGTACCAACATATTCATTAAACACCATAAATGAGAGGGAATTAGGTGGATCTGTTTGGAGTGCAGGCTTTAAAAAATGAGGATCCGCAATGGCCAAATCAATGGTAGGTGATTGACGATGCGAATTCGATGAATATGGA
Organism: Prinsepia uniflora; assembly: GCA_032719365.1. Lineage (NCBI taxonomy): Eukaryota > Viridiplantae > Streptophyta > Magnoliopsida > Rosales > Rosaceae > Prinsepia > Prinsepia uniflora. The sequence goes on from CM064876.1 coordinate 53,157,277, forward strand.
AGTGAGATGACAATTGATTCTTACATCAATTTTATTTTAAAAAAATTTGGATTTCATTTTTACGTACAAAAAAAATCAATTTATTCTTACATCCTTCAACTATAGTATAAAATGGTCAAAAATGATAGAGAATGTTGAAATTTACACATTTGAGAGAGCTGCAAGACCAAAAAGCCTAACAACTTAATATAACGACCAAATTAAGTAGCACTCAACATATAATTTAAAGACCGTTTGAGGTATTAACTATAGAGGATGGAATTCCCTCTCTACCTTCTCTCAAACCAAAAAACATGGTTGGTACTAAAATCCTTTGGAGGGGTGGTTCTTTAGTTGGTTCTCCACAAAATGGTGGTGGATTGGGGTTAACTTCCACCCCTTTTTCTTTTCCTTCCTTCCCTCAGTGTTTCTCTCTTGAGATATGCGCCTTAGGATATGCTCTCTTTGTTATTGCTTATTTTTTGTGTATATTTTGGTGAGTTCTTACTTTCTCCTTGGTGTACACTCATCATAAATATATTTCTCCTGTTTAATCCAATTTTACTATTTATTTTGATAAAAAAAAAATGGGTGTAAGTGTAATTGCAAGGTGATAATTTTAAAAATGCAAAAGAAAAAGAGGATTAGACGTAGGCCTAATTGCCAACTGAACCATTCGACGCTAATTTAGTTAGGTTTGGTTTGGTTTTTCAATGACTTTTGTTAAAGCCAATCCAAACAATTATTCTAAAATTGGTAGTTTTGTTCATAGGCAAAATCAATCCAATTTGGACTGGGCCCACAGATAGGAGGAATTCCTGATCGAGTTTTCGATGAAATAGTTGTGAGAATATGAAGGTATAAATGTCCTATCATATATTGAAAAATTGCACAAGACTTATAAGGAGTTGAGCCTCTTTCCCCATCGTCAATTAGTTTTGAGATGGAACCTCAACTTATTTCATGGTATCAGAGTGAGTTCTTCCACGTGTAAGGTTTAACCGTCACACGTACTCCACGTCAACCAATACAAGTTGTGCAAGTGTTAGATTTGAATATTCATCACACGTTAGGGGGCGTGTAAGAATGTGAAGGTACAAATGTCCTATTTCATATTGAAAAGTTTCATAATCTTGTAAGGGTTTATAAGGAGTTGTGTTTCTCCCCCCATTGCCAATTGGTTGGGATGGAACCTCGACTTTCTTCATGGTATCGGTGTGGGTTCTCTCACATGTAAGGCAATGTAAGGCTTAACCATCATACGTACTCCACGTCAATTAATATAAGTGGTCTACATGTTAGGCTTGAAAATTCGCCACTCATAGGGGGGCGTGTGAGAATGTGTAGGTACAAATGTCCTATCCCACATTAGAAAGTTGCAAAACCTTACAAGTCTTTATAAGAAGTTGAACCTCTCCTCCCATTCCCAATTTATTTTTGGATAGAACCTGAATTTCCTTCAATAATAAGAAATAGGTATATATGTAGATATTTTGAGTTAGTATTGCCCCCTTCGAAGGAAAAAACAAAAATCAATCTCTTAACATAATTGTGAGGTCTTAGGAATGTAGATGTGAGATGGATTGGATGCATTATATGGTTCATACTTCATAAGGACAGTGGCTATTGTGGCCCACGATAATGCCACCTTAGAAATATTGATGATGCCACTTTAAGAATAACATGATCATGACACATTTATTTTTTGCTCTTTATATATATATATATATATATATATATATATATATGATTTTATCTAATTTATTTGAGAGATGGAGATTAATGCAATTTTTGACAAATTAAAACGGATCGTATATATGCACATAGGGGAGGCAATGTTGATATCATTTACATTTAAATTTAAACCTTTAAAATCTTAACAGTTCCATATGATTTAGTTTTTTAATAAATATAATTGAAATCATTTCAATTCAAATCATTATTAACGGTTTGGTTAATTTGGATCGATTTAAGTAAAAAATATTGACACACCCCAACTTGGAAATTCACGGAAAATCCGTGGTCAAGGGATGTCAGCTGACACGTGGACGTGGTGACTCACGTGATGTAGCCACGGTTATAAAAAAAAATTATTGCTTAAGAAAGGTAAGGCATAAAAACACAATAACGAATTCAGAGTAAAATCATAATACAACACAGAAGTCAAGAAGTTTACATAGGTTCAAAAATTAAAGTACGATGCATGATGATCCAGAAAGTTCAAATAACTAAATAAAGATAACGCATGAACACTATTCTGTACTGAGAAGGAGGTGTCAGAGCCGCAACTTGCACTGTCCTCCTCGAAGATGATCTCGAGCTTCCTAGGTCCTGAGGGGTGCAAGAAAACCAAAGGTGAGTGTACTTGCACGTAATAAAAGAAACAAACATAACAACCATTTTAATAATAAATACAGTGGGTATCATAAATACAGGAATCATAAGTACATCACATCGTCGACCCACATCAATTTTCTCTTGAGTCGCTTCAAGTCTCGTACTCGGAACATATATTGGGTATCCTACACGCGTACCACGACCACATGAAGGCTGGGTGCAACGCACCATCACCACGAGTCCCTTAGAGCTCTAGGACAAGACTGACGCTTTTTAACTAGTATAGCGAGCAGTGCAGGTGAACGATCACGTGGAGGTTGGTATGTGGCTTACAGACAGGTACTAGATACCCGCGACTCCTAAGTTGGTCCTAACACTATCTCATCAATACCCCGGGGACTAATATGAAATGCACGTGTGACTCGATAACATACATACTATGCATGATCATCTCATCGTAACATAACCAGTAAATCTATGTATACATCATAATTAATCATTCCCAACATACTATAAATAGCACATAATGAATCATGCATGCTCAAAGATATCCTAGGTATAACATCGTAATGTGTGCAAGAGATAACATATTAAAATCAGTTTAGGGAAAGGGATCCACTCACAAATAGTCGAGATTAAAGTCTCTCGACTTAGTAGGGTCCACGTAAGCTCCTACTTGAAATTCCCCTATTACAAGCATTACATGAGTACAATTAATGTAACGACCCGGACATTCATTAGGGGTAAAATCGGAAAAGAAAAATGAAAGTGACCATTTTACCCTTGAAAGTCCAAGGTTGAATTTTTTGCCAAAGTCAAAAGGTTCCCTTTGACTTTTACTAAGTTCAAAATATTAACTTTTTTTTTATCGGAACAGTTGTTGGACGATCCAAAACCACTGTTAGGAAGGTCTTGGTCTCCCGATTATGTTGACAAGTAGCATACTGGAAACGGAGCTCGGTTGGAGTCTCTTTTGGTTTCAGTTGTATAGGGGTGTTTTAGTAATTTTGCAAGAAAGGGTATTTTTGTAATTTCCTTTTGAGATTTTTTTGTGGCCAAATAGGGGAAGGATAAGTGTCCTCATCCCTTAAAGAATTGTGTCACAGTCCTTTTGTGTGTGTGTGTGTGTGTGTGTGTGTGTGTGTGTGTGTGTGTGTGTGTGTGTGTGTGTGTGTGTGTGTGTGTGTGTGTGTGTGTGTGTGTGTGTGTGTGTGTGTGTGTGTGTATGTGTGTTTTGTGGGTCTCGACCGAAAAACATAAAAACAGAGAGAATGAAGAGAAAGAGACCAGAAGGAGAGAGAAGAGGGGAAGGTGAGACATTAGGGAGGAAGAGAAACAGAAAAGACAGAAAGGGTGAAAGGGTGAACCCAAGAAGGATTTTCGGGTTAAGGTTGCACGATCTTAGTTTCGAATGGAAGCTTGGATAAGACCTTGCTAAATCTTCCCTGAGTCCCAGCAACCTCAACAAGCTATTAGTTCATGGTTTTGGATGGCAAATCCACCCAGAATCGAAGCACCAACATTGGTCGAAGATAGTGGTTTTACACAGAGCTTTCGAGGTAGTTTTCTTTGATTATGAACTCATACATTTGTTCCTAATCTAGTTTAGAAGTTGTTGGTCGAATTATAATCGAGAAAGATTGAAAAATGAACAAAATAAAACTGGGTCGAACACGCGGGTTGGACGACTCGTTTTACAGAAAAACGGGTCGAGGAGGAAGGTTGAAGATGGATGAATAATACCCCCTCACTATAGCAGCCCACTTTGGGTGACGCGTGGTGCACATGAGTGGAGGCTTCGAGGTAGTGTTAACACGAAAGCTTTAGGATTCGAGCATATGAGTTCAACGGTACAATGTTCGAGGTGATCAAACATCGTGTCGGGATTGTTTTAGTTGTTCCAAGTTTTAGGATTCGTTTTAAATACGTTTAAAAATTCCGAATAATTATGGGATTAAAATAGGAGTTATTTGAGATGATTTTTGACCCTTAGATGTGAATTTTGGCAGGAAGTGACAGTCTCGGAATTTTACGGAAACGTGTAAAGTGGAATTTGGCGATACAGAGGTATGTGAGTAGACTTTCTTTCCCTAAACTTTTATGCATGCATACTTACATGATTTAAATGTGTGTGTGTTTTTTTTTTTTTGTGATTTTAGTGATATTGAAGTGATTGGGATTTTATGTGGATTTTTGGTGATTTTACGAATATTTAATTAATATTTATTGCACGTTTTACGAGGTTCGGTAAACTATATTTTGAACACCGTTGTGAATGTGATTTCGAGTTGAATATGGAATATGACATGAAATAACGTGTTTTGGAATATTCATGATCTGAACGAATTTTACAAAAGAACGATAATGACACGTTTTACGAGAATGTTGTGGATTATGATTTTGGGCTTAAGCCCGAGGTTCTTATTGTGAATTTGAATTGTGATGTGAGCTTGTATTTCTTGGTACTCGTGGTGACAAGACCTGTTCCAGAGTATTGAAGCGAATCCTGCTCCCGTCTGACACCTTTCATCAAACTAGGGATAATTTCACCTTGAATTCATTTGGACTCTTAGTTAAAAAAAAAAAAAAATTCACCTCACAGGAATACCACCCACATCCTACCCACTTCCCAAACGGTGGTACCATGTAGTAGTTACATTTTTACTCATTCTACAAACCCCCTCTTTATTGTACTTTTATTATAAACAAGCCTTTCATGACTTATATGAATTCCTAAACTTTTAGTCACAATTTAAGGGCATAGGTAACATAACAATATGTCTTAATAACCCTAATAATCTCTCTTAATGCGTTTATGAACAATCCAAACATTCTATAACCCAATTCCATCATCAACAACAAAACTCTGTAAGGTACACATTAATTAAACAAGTTTCATAATTAATAGATCATTAACCAATCATTATTGGAAATTAAGGAAATTCTTAAAATATAATATATTCGGATTTGTGAAAAATTACCATTAAATCCAGAAAATTATAATGATAAAATGTCATGAAGACCGGACCTCCCAAAACGGCCCCACGCGCCCTCACGCCCCGCTGTGAGCTCTCTGCGCGCGAGATCACGTGCCTACACAGGTCATTGTCAACCTCATTCGTGTCAACCCGTTTTTTTGGTTTTAGGTGGCCCGACTCGCGACATCGACCCCGTTGTATCTCGGCCGTTACACGACCATTTTGGGTGATCCAAACTTCAAGATTTATCGTAAGAAGCTAAGGATTCGATCTATAACCTCATATATGAAGAATACTTACTCTTTCGTATGATTCCATCTTACTAACGTGACAACCATGGATTCCAGGGGGTCGTTCTTGACATTCCCGTGCTCAAATTCATTCCTTGTTAGTCCATGGAGATCACTGAACCTCCAGGAGTGTCACTAACCACTTAGAAGGCCATCCCTCGACCTAAAACCACAAATCCGATATACTAAATTCACAGGTTTCATCGTCATCCTCGCTATTTTCTCCTCGAATCAAGCCTTAATTCTAACCAATATCTCCCTTCACTTTTCTTCTCTCACTCTCTTACTTCCTCTATGTGTTGTCCCCATTCAAATCCCCCATTTATTTCATTTTCCCTCTTGCTTCCTTTTCGACCTTTCAACCCCCCCACCCCCCCCCCCCCCCCCCCCCAAAGTGACAGGACCCGTCCCACATGGGACATTGATAACCGTGCACGGTCCTGCTCTTGTCTGATAAGTCCACTGAAGTTCCGAAATTACTCGACAACACCTATCAAAAAAGGGATGATTGTATTGATTTCTGCTTAAGCCTCCGCCTCTTAACCAGCCTCCATCCTCGTGCCACGACCTGGAGGGTCATCAAAAACAGAAAAGGTGTGAGTGGAAAAAAATAATATCATTTGAAAACAGATTTCAAAATACATTTTTTACCCTCCAGTTTATCAAACCATGCATGCATAAGGCCAAACACATGAATCACTGGCTTCCAAGCCAAAACACATGAAAATAATTTCATAAAACCATTTTATCATAAAAGAAATCATATAACTCAGGAATTACACATCCGAGGTTCCTCTGGGAATTACACATCCAGAGTCTCTGGGAATTACACATCCAGATCTGCTAGGAATTACACATCCAGTCTCACCGAGAATTACACATGCGGCCCCTCCAGGAATTACACATTCGGAGTCACTCCGGGAATTACACATCTGGAGTCTACCCAGGAATTACACATCTGGGGACACTGAACATAAATCCAATCAAAATCTTTATTTCAAAATTATCTTTAAAACCAAGTCAAAACCATTTACAACAGGGTCTAAGCCCAAAATCTCATTTCACGTAAATCTGTAAAATCATATCCATAAATTATTAAATATTCCATAAAATCATCATTAACTCACAATCCAAGTCAAAACATCATTTTAAAATCCCGAACCTAGCCCAAAACATAAATTGCACTTTTCTCGTAAAATGTGCCCAAAAAACTGAGTAAATAATCCATAAATCCAATAAATAATCGTATCAAATCATCAAGCAATCATTGAAAATCAAATCATGCAATAAATCATGTAAAACAATGAACTATGCATGCATCATAATTTAGAAAATAAACGTCCACTCACACACCGTTCAAATCGCTCGCTTTCCAAGCTGCACGCTTTTCCGTAATTTTTGGTACTTTCCAGGAATCCCAAGTCCTACCAAAATCATCATTGAGGGTCACTAATGACTCAATTAATATCATATTAACTTCCCATAATTTTTCGGAAATTAAATACGAATTTAAAATGGAACATAATCCTTCAAACCCTCTAAACAATATCGAAACAGTGTCCGATCGACTCGAAACCAACGTCAAAATATTCGTTACATTGCATAGAGTAAAAGTCATGTTGACCATACCTTCCAACTCAACCTCACGTGCCTGCTACAGTACAACTGTTCATCGTCTCTTTGACCCAGTTGTCTATTAAACGGGTTCTGCGACCTGCGATGCAACCCGTCCAACACTCCACAAATTGTTACACGAATTGGATTCGAAAATCTAAACGTTCCATTTCCTCTATTCAAAAGCAAAAACAGCATCAATTCCCTTTGTTTTTTTAAGTGGTTCAACTCACCTGAGTCCCAGAAGGACTTATTCGAACCTTACTTCGACTTGGGTTGGGCTGAAACTTGAAAATTGAAATCTCAATTTCCCCAAGAACAATTTCGGGTTTTCTCTTCGGATTTGTGTCCTTGTTGTTTTCTCTCTTCTTCCTTCTCGTTTTTCCCTCTAAAGTTCCCTCCTAATCTCTCTGTGTCTATGGTCGAGCAACTCCCCTTACTAATCAAATCAATTTTGATGTTGTTCAAATCCATTTTATTATGTTGGTTTTTTTCAAGCGGTAAACCTTGCCACTAATATAATATGCTCAGTGACAGGTGTCACCTAAAAAGATAACTGAATCATCTGTGCGCTGAATCAGCCAAATACTCACCAATTTACCTTTTTACCTTTTTCTTAACAAATGACCAAAATGCCCCTAGTGTTCCAAGGTCCGTAACTTTTCCATCTGAACTCCGATTTATGCATGTCACCTTTTTACGAACTCAGTATCTCGAGACTTATCCAACGGTTCTCACAGAAAGTCCAAATAAGGTCCATAGCAAAAAGTCAACTTTTGACCTTATAACCTGGGGAAAAATCGTCATTTCCTTCAAATTTTTCCAGTTTTTCCTTTTTCAAAATTTCAGATCTTCACACAAAGGCCTCCTCTTTTTCAAACACTCATACTTATATAACCAAAGGTAAGTCGGTGGAATCATTTAGAAAGAAGGCTGGAGAATTTTCCAAAAAATAGCACATGGAACACATGTTAAATTAGAAAAATTACCAAATTGCCCTTATAAGAAAATTACCAAAATATCCGTATGCATTTTTACCCATACTGACTTAATTTGATCTCTGTTTTCGGCATGCTGTCTGTCTATATATTTAGAAGGCCGAGACCTTTGTGACGATCTTCTTGACTTATCCCGGAAAGTTTCCGCTAAAAATTCAACACTTTGACCTTGGTCAAAGTCAACCCTTTGACTTAGGGGCAAAAGGGTAATTTTTATATTTTCAAATGTCCAGGATGTTACATGTGGTGTGTGAAATGTTGTTGTGATTATATTGATTGGATGTGAGTCTCAAACGTCCAGCTCGGGGCTTCGGTTCCTGAGACTGTGTTGTGATGACTCGAACGTCGAGCCTGGGGCTCCGGTTCCCAAGCAAGTGTGTATGTGATGGCCTATCGGTAGTGCCTTTTGGTGTGATGATTGATGTTGTGTTTGTGTATTGATGATGAGTTGACTATATGTGAGTTCTGTGATGATAATGGTTATGGATTGATTGTGTGCGTACATGTTATGACTTGTTAGATGTGATGTATGTTGTGGTTATGCCTATTTGATGGTTAGTCTCGGACGTCAAGCTGGGCTCCGGTTCCCGAGTGAATTTGTGGTGTGCTTGCCTAGAGGGTAGTGGTTGTTGTTTGACATTGTGATGATACTTGCTTTATATACGTTTTCACGTACTTCGAGTTTGGTAAATTGTATCTCGTTTTAAACGAAGTGTTACAGTTTTGAAATGATTTTCGTGTGCATGCATGGTTTTGGAAAACAGAGGGTAAAAGATGGATGTTTTCAAATTATGTGTTTAAACTGTGTCTTTTTGTTCACTCGCACGTTTTCTTAGTTTGGTAACCCTTCAGGGCTATTGCACGAGATTCGAGGCTCGAGAGTCGGAGGCATGAATTAGCGGAATTGGTATTTATTCCTTGTTTAACAATGTATCTTCCAAACGGGAACAAGGCCCATTTGTACTATTCGTGTGTATTCGGGTGAGGTCTAGTTAATTAAAATTTTTGGATATTAAAATAAGGATTTCTTAATGTCTAAATACTCAACAAGGGATTTAGGGTGAGTTTCTAGAAACTCGTGGCTATATTAGGACTAGTAGGGTTTGAAAATGCTTCACGCGCCCCTAGGAGGTTACCACGCGTTGCCACATGTCTTCTAGAGCCACCGCGCGCTGCCACTCGTCGGCAAGGGCTGCCATGCACCGTCATGCGCGACCAAAAGCAGTCATGCTCCAGCACGTGCTTGCAAGCGCTCGCACGCGCCCGCACGCGCCTGCATGTGCCCGTGAGTCACCACGTTCACGTGTCGGTCGACATCCCTTGACCACAGATTTTCCTTGAATTTCCAAGTCTGGGTGTGTTAAATATTCATATAATTTGGTCACTAAGAAACCTTTTCCAAAATATAATTTTCCAAAATTCCACAATTCCCATTAACATTTCATTTTATTTTATTTTTGTTAAAAGGAGAAAATTTATTAATCAAAACGAATATAAATGTTGAGAAACTTTATTAACATTTTGTTCATCCATATAAAATTATCTATATATATAATTGACATCTTTATTTATTTATTTAGCGTATAAAGCAGATAAATTGATACAGAACGCAAATTGTATCCGCTTAACCCACTTGAGTAGTGTTAAAAATTTACAAGGGCGCAAATTGCATAAATGAACATGGTTTGATTGGATGCGGAAGTAAGTTTGGATTTGAGTTAGGGTGCATGACATAATAAAGAAGAAAATACTGGGTGAAAATAGAAAATTAGAAATGAGGGAGAGTACAATGATTACGCAATTGGTTTGCGTTTGGTGTCAGAAACGCAAAGCCCGTAAGCTAGAAACGACCCTACGTAGGTACGACACTGCTGCCAACGACACAGATTCTCGGCTTTTCTCATCCAATCACATCTGTCGTTATTGAACCTTAGATTTTACTGCCCTTCCCCAAATCCCAAGGGCCACCAGCTGCCATGTCCTGCCCCGCCTGACTTTCGCCATGTTAATTGTTAAAGGCCTTCCCTGCCCTTGTTGGGAACCACTGTACCCTTCCCGCACAACTGCAAAACCCAGCCTTTTCAAACTGATCGATATCCCACTTTCACCTCCCAACCTATGCCTAATTACCAAACTAAATTTTTAATTATTCTTTTTATATAAAAAAGAAAAGAAAAATTTAACCGTATTAGATTAGCCATAAATATCAATACCTCTAATGATTAAATTTGAGATTGTTAAAACGATTTAAAAGAATCCACAAACAAAATAATACGACTTGAAATTTCATCGCATCATCAAGATTATTATAATCAATCTTTGCAATCCCATAAAAGTGAGCTAACACACCCAACCTAATAAATGATCTAAAAACTTATTTGGAAAATAAAGAGTGAAACTAAAACTACAATTAAAAACAATTGACCTAGCAAAAGATACAAATAATAATCATTGTCGGCACCCATCATATGTCGCCAATGTTTTTTTATTCGAAATATGTACAAAATACAATGAGGAATATCGTCCACTGGCATATCACAGATCCTTCACTCCACCGTGATCAGCACTAATACCAATCAGGCACATACCCAGCTATTTTTTAGGTGAGCTACATCCCAGTTCAAATGTGAAAAAAATAGGAAAAAATTAATTTTTTTATATTAAATTTTTATTAAAAATTATTTTACTAAGATAATTGGTTTTAAATTAGCCCATATTTATTTTCATTACTGAATTCAGCTCACCTCTATTTTCAATTATGGTTCTTGCGTGCTACCAATGCAGAATGATGCCCCCTTAATCAAAACATAACATCCCCACACCATGACTAGAAATCCCATAAAGGCAAATCAAATCCCTGAATTTCACTAGAAACTTGACTTGTGATGATACTGAAACCCGTATTTATGACCAACACTTCCATAACCATAGAAGAGTCAATGTTTGAGTGATCAAAATGGATCAAAACATTCTTCCATCATAGTATTACCCATGACACTGGAACAATAATTTTTTTTTTTAAAAAAAAGCTTGGAAATGCATGGACCTCGATGAACTTAGCATCGAGGTTAGTTGAATTATCTAAATTTATTAATCACGTTTCTTTGGATCTAGGATAAGCCCCGTGGAGCCAAAGAGGAGCCGCCGAAGAAGAGGTTTTTTAAGAGGATATTTTGTTTTCATACGTGACATCAGAATATAACTCAATATGTATGAAGAATTTAATTTTACAAAGTTGTATTATTAACCATATAAAGTGCGTGAAAGTAAATAAAAATTAATAATTTTTGCAAAAGTTGAGATGAATCAGTTGTTTTTTTATCTTTTTTTTCTTTTGACAATTTGATCAGTCTATTCAATGTAAACTACATGCACGTACTAATTTGTGACAAATTTTTGCTTTAAAATTAAGATAATTGAGGCTGTTTGGTGATCGAATTGACCTTTGTATCCAAGTTAAGTTGCAATTATTGCATTTCATTTTCTTTATCTTGTAAGCCAAACAAACTCGAAAAATCCATGTGAATAAACATGGAAACATATATATATATATATATATATATATATATATATATGTGTGTGTGTGTGGGTGGAATTGGCAAGTGGGTTGTTGCTCTCTAGTTAGTTTAACTTCTTGATGAGAAAAACTTCAGAGCCACAACTATGCGTCTACTTTCGTAATTTTCAATTAAGAGTTAGTTTGGAAACAGGTATTTACAGAGACTAAAGTGGTTTACGTAGTAAACAAAGGTTTTCCATGTCTCCTAAAAAAAAAAGAAAAAAGAACTTCCACATGTCAAACTAGAGTGCCATCAACAATGGTAATAATATAAAGGATGGATTTGATTAGGTCATGTTTATAGTTTGGAACTTTGGAACAATGTCTACGTACCACTATACCTAACGTGAGTTTGAAATTAAAATATGGTTTGGTGCTTTTGAATTAGAGGAAGACGAAGACGATTGGCAATAGTGGGATGCACGTGATTTCGAGCCGACTTGGTCGGTGTTGTAAAATATCCAGGCTCAAACTTCAAATATATCTACAATATGTTGTTTGGAGCATTAATGAAGTAAGTGGTTGTAGGTAAGTGAGATCCATAAATGAAGTAGGTGGGTGGATGAAGCATTAATGAAAGCATCCAGATGGTTCCTCCTTGGCCTATATAAGGAGAGGTCATTTGCTCATTCCATCAATCTCTTCTAAGAGAAACACCTTCCTCCAAGTAGCTAGTGAAGAGTGCCCACTACAATTTGAGAGTGTTGAGTGTTGTAGTGTTGATAGCAAAACAAGTGTGTGAGAGAGTGTTTCCTTCAAGTAGTGTTCTTGAAGTTGTGCATCTCTTTGTACCCCTAATTTCATTAGTGGAGCTTCTTGTTGTTATTGCCCCGTGGACGTAGGCATATTGCCGAACCACGTTATATCCGGTGTTCTCTATTCTTTACTCTTTTATTTCCTTGCATATTTATTTATCTTTTTTGTGGGTTGAGTTATTATTTTCATTCTACTAATTTCCCCAACAGTTGTATCAGAGCTCCAGGTTCGTTGAGAGTTAGAATGGAAGGCTCAAGGAGTACCATGGTTCGACTCAACCACTCCAATTGGATTACATGGAAGCCGAGAATGGAGAACATTCTCTATTGCAAGGATCTGCATGAGCCCATAGAAAGAGAGGAAGGAAAGCTTAAGAATATGAGAGATGATGAATGGAAGAAGTTGAATCGCAAGGCTATTGGTCACATTCGTGAATGGGTGGATGATAGTGTGTTCCACTATGTGTCCAACGAGACTAACGCCCATGCTCTTTGGTTGAAGTTGGAGTCATTGTTCGAGCAAAAGACCGCCTCAAAGAAAGCGTTTCTCATTAAGGAGCTTGTCAACATGAAGTATACGGAGGGCGTAAGGGTGACTGAGCACCTCAACAACTTCCAAAGCACTGTCAATCAATTGACCACGATGAACATGAAGATCGCGGATGAGCTTCAAGCGTGGTTGCTTCTTGGATCTTTGCCCGAAAGCTGGGAGATCTTTGTCATTACTGTAAGTAACTCTGCTCCCAATGGTGTGTTATCTATGGATAATGTTAAAGACAACATGTTAAATGAAGAGACTAGGAGGAAGTCCTCAAGTTCCGATAGTAGCCAAGTCTTTGTGGTGGAGAATAGAGGAAGGAGCAAGAGTAAAGGTCCCAGTAGAGATCGTGGAAGAAGTGCAAGCCGTTGGAGGACACGATTCAATGGAAGGTGTCATAATTGCAATCTCTATGGACACATGATGAAGAATTTCAACAAACTAAAGAATAACAAGAAGGATGGGAAAGATGGCTCAACCTACAAAAAGAAGGAGGACACAACTAATACTGCAGCTACCGCTACTGTGTCCAGTCAAGCATGTGCGTTGTTGTCTCTTGACAGTGATTGCCTACATGCTGATGAAGATAAAAGCATTTCTTGGGTAGTTAATTCTGGAGCATCTTTTCATGCCACGTCGCACTCGGAGTTCTTCACCACATACAAAGCCGGAGACTTTGGGGAAGTGAAGATGGGTAATGATAGCTATTCCAAGATATCAGGAATAGGTGATGTTTTGTTCGAGACTGATTTGGGCACCAAGCTGTTATTGAAAGATGTGAGACATGTTCCTGGTTTACGTCTCAATCTAATGTCAACCGGCGTGCTTGATCAACAAGGGTTCCATCATCATAGGGGAGATCAAAAGTGGAGGCTTGCCAATGGATCGCTAGTCATCGCTAGAGGGAAGTTGTGATGCACCCTTTACAAGACGTATATGGGAAGGTTTACCAAAGAGAGTTGAATTTCACGGACGATTCTCCTCCAAATCTATGGCACAAGAGATTAGGCCACATGAGTGAGAAGGGATTGCAAGTTTTGGCAAATAAGTCTCTCATTCCCTTTGCCAAAGGTACCTCACTCGACTCTTTTGATTATTGTTTATATGGCAAACAAAATCAAGTCAGTTTTTCTGGTACCTTCGCAAGAAAAGAAAAAATATTAGACCTAGTACATTCTGATGTTTGTGGCCCTATGGAAGTTGAATCACTAGGTGGTAATAGATATTTTGTCACCTTTATTGATGATGCTTCATGAAAGGTTTGAGTATATTTGTTGAAATCAAAAGACCAGGTATTCCAAACCTTCAAGCAGTTTCATGTCATAGTGGATAGGGACAATGGGAGAGCCCTCAAATGTACCCGTGGCGACAATGGCGGAGAGTACACTTCGAACGAGTTCAGAGATTACTATTCGAAGTATGGCATTAGGCATGAGAAGACAATTCCTGGCACCCCACAACATAATGGTGTAGCTGAAAGGATGAATCACACCATTCTGGAGAAGGTCAGGTGCATGCTGAAGACATCCAATCTATCAAAGCATTTTTGGGCCAAAGCTGTGTCAGTCGCTTGTTACCTTATCAACCGATCACCAAGTGTACCATTGAACTTTGAGACTCCCGAATGGGTATGGACCGGTAGAAGCGTTTCATATTCACACTTGAAAGTTTTTGTGTGCAAAGCATTTGCACGTGTATCCGACGAGAAAAGATTGAAGATAGATGACAAAGGCACACCGTGCATATTTCTCGGGTACGGCAATGAAGAAATGGGCTACCCCATGTGGGATCCAAAGACCAACAAGCTATTCAGAAGCAGAAATGTACACTTCTTTGAAGATCAGACCGTGGCAGATCTTGATAAGGAGACAGTTAAAAATGCAGGCCAACTCACCTATGATTCATCACCGCTGCAACAAGAACCCAGTAGTAGAGCTCAAGAGGTTATACATGAAGACGTTCCTGATATGGCTGAAGCACGAGGTGCTGAGATAGTGTTTGAACCTGAAGACGATGATCAGGACGATCAAATTCAGGGGGAGCCAAGCCAGGAAGAGCAACCAGAGATTTCCCAAGTACCAGTTCTTAAATCAAACAGAGTGCCAAAGCCGAATACTAAGTATCCTTATTCACAGTATATTCTCACGACCAGTGATGGGGATGACCCGCATTCCAGATACATTATGTTGATAGGCGATGAAGAGCCTGAAAATTTTGAGGAGGAAAAGACTTATGCAGACAATGACAAATGGATGTTGGCAATGAAGTCTGCGATGGAGTCTTTATTGAAGAATGACACCTATGAGTTGGTGGAACTTCCTAAAGGCAGAAAAGCACTCAAAAATAAGTGGGTGTTCTAGTTAAAGAGGGACGAGAATGAGAAGTTGACAAAGTTCAAGGCTCGCTTGGTTGTCAAGGGTTTTGGGAAGAAGGAAGGAGTCGATTTCGACAAGATATTCTCACCAGTGGTTAAGATGACTTCTATCTGAGTTATTCTGAGCATGGCAGCTAGCATGGATCTTGAGGTGGAGCAGTTGGATGTGAAGACAGCATTTCTGTATGGTGATTTGGAAGAGGAAATTTACATGGAGCAACCAGAAGGTTTTGAAGTTGAGAGAAAAGGACACATGGTTTGTAAGTTGAAGAAAAGCTTGTACGGGCTAAAGCAGGCACCGAGGCAATGGTACAAGAAGTTTGACTCATTCATGTTGGGTCATGGGTACAAGAGAACAGATTCCGATCCATGTGTGTATATCCAGCAGTTCACCAGAGGTAACTTCATCATTTTATTGCTCCATGTTGATGATATGTTGATTGTGGGGTAAAATGTTGTTATGATTCACAAGTTGAAGTCAGATTTGTCAAAATCATTTGATATGAAAGACTTAGGTCCAGCTAAGCAAATTTTGGACATGGAGATCACTCGTGACAGGAAGGCGAAGAAGCTATGGTTGTCACAGGAAAGGTACGTTGAACGAGTGCTTGAGAGGTTCAACATGAAAGAAGCTAAGCCAGTGAACTCACCTCTAGGTAATCAATTCAAGTTAAGCAGAAGGTTATGCCCAACTACACAAGGGGATATGGACAAGATGGCAGGTATTCTCTACTCATCAGTACGCAACCCAAACCTTGCAATGATGTGTCATTGTAAACTTCGAACTCTCCACTGTTATCAGGTAAGGCAAGAACAGGCGCGGTAGTCAACCAACGTTTTAGTTCCTGATAACTCTGCTCGCACCGTTCATCCCAAACAAACTTTACTCCTTTCCTGGTCAAACGAGTCAACGGTGCTGCGATACTAGAGAAGCCCTCAACAAATCTCCGGTAGGATCCTGCTAAACCAACGAAACTCCGTACCTTAGTTACGGTCGTCGATCTAGCCCAATTTGTCACACTTCGGTCTTCTGGGGATCCACACTAATCCCGTCTGCTGATACCACATGTCCCAGAAAACTAATGCTGTTCAGCCAAAACTGGCACTTACTCAGCTTGGCGTATAACTGTTTCTGCCTCAGCTGCCCTAACACCAACCGTAGGTGTTTCTCATGGGCCCTAGCACTCCTCGAGTACACTAGGATATCATCAATGAACATGATCACAAATTTATCCAAATAAGATCGAAAGACCCTATTCATCAGATCCATGAATGCTGCTGGAGCATTCGTCAAGCCGAAAGGCATCACTAGGAACTCATAATTTCTGTATCTAGTCCGAAACGCCGTCTACGGAACATCCTCCTCAGCAATCCTCAACTGGTGATAACTAGATCGTAAATCAATCTTCAAGAAGTACCGTGCTCCCCGCAGTTGATCAAATAGATCATCAATCCTGGGTAAGGGGTACTGGTTCCTTACCGTCACCTTGTTGAGCTGTCGATAGTCAACACACAATCGGAGGCTCCCCTCCTTCTTCTTCAAACATAACACCTGTGCTCCCCACAGTGATGTACTTGGTCCAATGAATCCCAAATCCACCAACTCCTGTAATTGGGTTTTCAGCTCCCGTAACTCAGCCGGTACCATTCGATATGGTGCTTGTGATATAGGTAGTGTACCAGGGAGTAGTTCAGTCGTGAACTCGATCTCCCGATGTGGTGGTAATCCAGGCAAATCTTCTGGTAACACATCCGGAAACTCTCGCACCACAGGCATATCATCTGCACTTGGAGTACCAATCTGCGTCGTCACAACATGCGTCAGATAACCCTGGCGTCTTTTCCGTACAAGATTGGTAGCGGTAAGCGAAGAAATTATTTCAGGTAGCGAACCATCACGCTCTCCCTGAAAAGTAACTTCTGGCAAACCCAGACTCAGCAGAATCACTCGTCTAATACAACAATCGATGAGCGAACCGTGCTCCGTCAACCAATCCATCCCCAAGATAACATCAAAGTCATGAATATCCATAAGGATTAGATCAGCTAGTAAATCCACATCCTCCACTCTTACTCGGCACTTCTGAATCACCTGGTTCACTATGTATACAACTCCCATCGGTGTACTGACACCCATCTCACTATCCAAGGCTAACATCTCGCAATCTAACATACCCGCACAACTACTCGAAATAAAGGAATGAGTAGCCCCAACATCCATTAACACACATACAACAAGATTTGTGATATGAAGAGTATCTGTAACGACACCGGGTGCCGCCTAGGCTTGCTGTTCTGTGATTGCAAATACACGAGCTCGTGGTCCGGCAACCTGTCCGCGCCCACGTGCTCTACGATCCTCAATAAGGGCTCCACTCTACCCCCGGCCTCCAACAGTGTTGGAAGCCGAACTCTGCACGACACTGGTGCCTCCTGTATCGTTTCCCCTGCTCAGAGCTAGGCACTCCCGAGCATAGTGGCCTGAACCTCTGCATGCAAAGCAAACGAGTACACCTGGTCTTTCAGCCGACCGACTGGATACACCAATCCATGAATGTCGCTGACTAGAACTAAATCTCGACCCCGATCTCTGGGGATTCCCAAAGTGACCAGGTCCTCCTCGGCCGAGCGAGAACGATGATGTTCCACTACTGTGTCCTCCCCTCGATCCTCGACGGCTCACTGGTCCGAGATACGGACACTCCCCGCGTCGTCCTTCTCCAGATGACTGTCTTCCTCGGTGTGTCACCAGACCATACTCGACACGAACCACGACATCCACCATGTCTCTCAGGGTAGCATGACTGGAAGCTGTCACACCTGCCCGAATATCCCCTCGGAGTCCAAGCTCAAACCGCTGACATTTATCCTCTTCTGTGCTCACAAAGGCTGCTGCGAACCGAGAAAGTCTCACAAAGGTCTGCTCATACTCCGTCACTGACATGTCACCTTGCTCAAGCCATAGAAACTCTGCCTCATGGGCAGCGCGAAAGGATCACGGGTAGTACTGGTCCAAGAATCTCGCACGAAAGACCTCCCAAGTAGTAGTGTGGATGGACCAACCAGACAGCTCCAGGCTGTACCACCACTGGTAGGCCCCGCCTTCCAGTAGGAAGGTCGCCAATGCCACGCGCTCATCCAGTGGGCAGTGCATCATAGTAAATATCCTCTCCCATCTAGCGATCCATTCGTGAGCATCATCGGGGTTTGATCCCCCACTAAAGTGTGTGGCTCCCAAGCGTTGAGTCTGTTCGATACTCACACACTCCATCTCTCTAGCTATTTCCTCATCAGCCCGTGCTTGAGGAATCCTCCTTGGAGGCATAACCAATTGTTTAAGAGGCATAGATTAGATAACAACATCTTTAAACGCCAGAAGTACCAAGTACTAACCGCTAGTCTAGCATGTTGACCATAACCTAGTGCTCTGATACCAAGTTGATAGGACCCGCCCCGATCCCCCTAGGACCACCTGGGGGCGTGCCCTGCTCCCGTCTGACACCCGACCTCACAATACCAAAATTACCCTTAAAGAAACTCAAATGCATAAATATCCAAATTTAAGTTATACATAATATCCGAATACAAATAGTGTCAGACAAGGGATAGTTTCCAAATACAGGTTATTGAGCACGACTCGATACATTCTACGTGCCAACCTACCCAGCAGTAGGGTTCGGATATGCAACGTAAACCTATGCCTCTTCCCCGGGATCCTCTTCTTCCTCAGTAGCATGGCCTGGAGGGGTCAGTAAAACAAAAAGGGTGAGTGGGCCAAAACTCAAGTTTTAAAAAAATAGTACATCATATCGAAAACATATAGTTTTTCCCCTCCGTTTTTCGAAATGCATGCATCAGTATCAAAAGCCATAATTTCATATCATATAAATATAAGCAGAAAAATATAAACATCATCATAACCTCAGTCACTGCACTATACATCCCAACCCTGCCATCCTAGATGTCTGACGTCCCAGACGTCCAATAAGGTCACAGTCCCAAGGCTACGCGTGCCACCCGGGGTCTCAATCCCGAGTCCAAATCCCGAACCCAGTCCGGGTATGGCATCCTAGATGCCTGACGTCCCAGACGTCCAATAATAGCAATCCCGCTCCTGAGCCACTCTATGGTCCGGTCCCTCCATGGAATGACCCCTCGCAGGCAATGCGCCTTGACCACTCCGGGGTACCCACATCCGGAGGAGACAGTATCGCTAGGGAAGACCTATACAGTGCAGTACTAAAGATAATTTTTGAAATCCATATACATATATATGACTCAAAACAATGCATAAACTAACCAGACGGGTCTTATGCCTAAACATCGTAATACGTGCCATAATCATAACTCAAGATAATCAGATGCTTTTGCTTGAATCACATATATGTAGAAAGGAAAACAGTTATTCATGCCAAGGTTTATTGAAATCAAAGGCCCACTCACAGTATAATCCCGCTGCAAATCCGAGCGTAGAACCCTATCCAAGTGCTATTGCACGGTTCCTGTCATGTCCAAAGCATACGTAACGGTCACTATAAGTCCCTACTAATCAACCAAGAAACCCTAGACTGAAACCGACCCAGGAAAGCTGTCTGAACACGCTTCCCAAGGCTTTAAACCATAATTTGACTAACCTAACGATCTCCAATTGACACGAAACAACCGCCATTGGATTCGTAACGTCGAAACCTTAAAAATGGTATTGGTCCAACAAAATTTACTGTTCACACGCACCCTCATGCGCCTGGTCAAAGGTTGGTCAACTCTGCTACAATACATGCTGATGTCAGCAAGACGTCAGCACTGACAGTGTTAGAGGACATGTGTCACATGCTAATTGGTCCCTGGTCTGAGTGTTTAAGACATGATGACATCGTCATGACGTCACTTTTGGCGGCAGCATGATGATGTCATCATTGCTACAGTAATCAGGTCAACCAGATTTCCAGAAACCGGGTCGCCGTTGACCCGTGACTTGACTCGATCACAGATCTCCTTTCCGGCCACCATTTTCAATTAGACTTGGCCATATAGACTCGTCACAACCCACTCTACAGTTCTGTGGATTCAAAACCAAGCTTTAGGTTGAAGAAGATACCTGAAATTCAAAGGGAAAGTTGGTTGCCAGCTCTGGACGTCTTCTCCGACGAGTCACCGTGATTCCGGCCACGAAAACTGGTCCAAGCTGGTCGTCTAAGTTCCTAGAACATGTCTCAGAGATGAAAAATGAAATCTAAAGTAAAAAACGGGTAGTTTCGAAACAAGGAAGGAAAACGGACCTCTCGTGTCAGGATCCACCCCTAATCCCCCGAGAATAATGGCTAAATCCTACTCCCGTCTAACTTACGCATGACACGAAGGCTAAACTGACGTCCAACCTCCATGTGACACGTAAGTTGGACAAGGGATTCTCGATCCAACCATCCTAAAAGTAACCGGACTTCCCAGAGTGCACCGAACTACTGTGGATCGCGGGTGTGATGTCTCCGTCTCTCTCGACCAACAGCCCGCACAACAATAACCTGGAGGGTATCGAAAACATAAAAGACTGTGAGTGGACGGAAATAAAGTATAAGTTCAAAAACTGTTCAATAAACCAATTACATTTATACCCTCCATTTAAAAAAGAAACCAATGCATGCATATCAAATCCAAGTCATGAAACCATTCATATCAAAAACCATTATTGAAAACCCTGATCGAAACTGTAAGAAAAATCGTTAGTCAAATCCAGGGCCTCTGCCTAAACCACAAACAAATCTCAAATCCAGGAACTCATTCCCAAAACTCATCAAATCCACTTTATCCGGGCCACTACCCAAAAAATTTCTAAAACCAGTGAAAATATCAATCATACAAGTTTACTGGTTCTCAAGTGCGCCCGAGTCTTTAAACTCAAAACCATGCGCAAATAACCAAGCCTTCCCGGGATATCAACGAGTCTTTAAACTCAAAACACAATCACAGGCCTCGAGGGGTATCATATCCGAGTATTTAAACTCAAAACATATACCGAGTCTTTAAACTCAAAACATATCAATCCAGGGCCTTCCCCTCGTCAATCAATCCGAGTCTTTAAACTCAAAACCAGATCTAGTGGGTTTTTCTTTTCTTTCCGGGTCTTTAAACCCAAAACCATTTTTCAATCAATCAGTGAAAACCACAGAAAATCCACAGTCGAATTCGCAACGATGATTCCATAAGCCGGCATCCAGAACCATCGTCCCCAACCCAATTCCAGACTTCCTTTCCAAATCTCGAAAACCAAATTCGAAATCTCATTTCCAAAATCCAGTTTCAAAACCGAAATCTCAATCACATGAACATGGCTCCAAGCCTGAAATCACTTTTCTAAAATCCTTTTCAAATCATTGAAATCAAATCATTAAAACCACAGTCAAATCACAAGATCATGCGAAATCTCGTAAAAAGTGAAATTCTGAAAAATATCTCGAAAAAAGTGCAAAACTGTAAACCATCAAGATCCAAAATCAAATCATAGAATCACGTATGAAAACATATAAAAACATACATGCATGCATCAAGAGTTAGAAAGAAAAGTCCACTCACAGACCATTCCGATGTCGCCTCGATACTCGCACACTTATGCCGTTCCCGGCCATTCCGCTATCCTCGGCTTTCCCGAATCTGTCCAAATCCCATAATGAGGCCACTAACTACTTCATAAAGCTTATAATAAAGCTCCGTAATTTTCTCAAATTTTTACTATTTTTTAATCGAGGCCTAAAACCTTCGGACGTCCCGAAACATATCGAACCGATGTCCAATTGACTAGAAACCAGCGCCAAAATGTTCGTTACATCGAATACTTTAAAAGTCGTGTTGAAAACTTCCTCAAAAGAGGCCCCATGCGCCCTCAAAAGCCGCCCAAAGGGGCTGCGCGTGGGAGCCACGCGCCTACTGTTCATCATCCTCTTCCTTGGGACAAACCCAGTTTGAACGAGTCTGAATCGGCCCTGTTCGACTGAACCGGCGCAGACGGTCCAACGTCATAAACCATTTATTTCTGGTCCGTTTTCATTCCTTTTGAGTCCATTAGATTCGTTCAATCACATGTTATTGATTTAACTAATTAAATCGTGAAGTTTGGGTCTAAACCTCGAAATACAGACCCGTATAGGGCCGAAACCTCGAAATACGTGCCTATACGTAGGCGAGCGTCGTATCGTCGATCGCCGTGCACATAGCACCCGTCGCGACCACGATTTAGACCCGAAGGTCGTAAATAGTGTCATATGCCCGAGACCAAACCAAATGGGTCTCATACCCGAGTTTATCCTTTTGGAAATCCAAAACCTTTTCATTTAAACCAATAAAGAAATACAGACCCGTATAGGCACCGTATAGGGCCGAAACCACTAAATACGTGCCTATACGTAACCACATACAAATGCACCCATGGCATCATCAAACATGTAATAAAACATATAATAAACATTTATGCATGCACCAATTTAGAAAACAAGGTCCACTCACAGACCGTCCGAGCTGCCGCCTCGATTTGAGTGTCATAGGGCTCCCCGAGCCGATCACCATCACCGGGACTCCCAAACCTGTCCGAATTTTAATAGAAGTTTACTAACTACTTAATTAACCTCCCACTAAAGCCCCATAATTTTCCCGTATTTTTAACTATTTTTAATCCTGAACCTAAACCTTCGGACAGCCCGAAACCTATCGAAACGATGTCCGATCGACTCGAAACCAGTCCCAAAATGTTCGTTACATCGAATAGATGAAATTACATGTTGGAACCTTCCCCAAACTCCTCCCCACGCGCCCACACGCGCCGCCTGAAGTGGCTGCGTATGGGCCTCATGCGCCAGCTACAGTGTCACCCCTAACCTCGCGTCGACCGGTCTAGACCGGTCCGGTCCGGTTCTCCTGCAACTTGGACCGGCGTGACCGGTCCAGGTCCATTCCAGTCCAGTTTTTCACCGTTTTCAATCCTAATCAATCCTAACCTTCCTATAATCATCCTAGGAACCTAACCCAATTAATTAGAAGCCCTAAAACCCACGAAACCCGACCGGTTCAATTGAACCCCTCACGGTTCGAATATCCAAAACCCTTCCCAGGCTTCCTCGACTCCTAACCACCCTCTAAACCTTCCTAACAACGTCCTATAAACCTATTTAACTCATTAAAACCTTCCAAATCGACCCATAACAATTAAAACTGAAAATGGATTAAAATCGGTTAAAACCGATACCTTTCGGGTTTTTGGGACTCCGCCGTGCACGGCAGCGCCGTCCTGGCCGGCCACCACCTCCGTCAATCCTCTCCTCACTCCCTGGTCTCAGTCCTGGTCGAAATGGGTGATGGTTGGCTGGATTTGGGTAGCACGGATGGGAGAAAATGAGATCGGGTGGGTTTTTGGGTTGAAATGGGAATGATCGATGCAAATGTGCATGTATGTGTGAGATTGGCCAGTGGATGAGTGACACTTGTCACTCATCCATTGGTTGCCTCAAAATCTGGGTCCACTAGAGACAAAACTCCCCTTTTTGTCTCGTAAACCGTGTTGCCGTAAATAGTATCCCGGAACTTCCGTGAGCCGTAGCTTCGCCGTCGAACGTCCAAATTCGACGTGCTGCCTGTCTACGGATTCGTATCGTCCTTATCTACATAACGGTCTTCGGCCCTCGGCCATCGGACCTCTTGGTCAAAAAGTCAACATTTCGCTCCTTTTAACTAAAATTACCAAAATGCCCCAAAACTTCCGAACGTCATAACTTCCTCCTCGAACGTCGGAATTGAACGTGCCACCTGTCAATGAACTCGTGGCGTCACGAACTACGTCACGGTCATCGGTCAAAGTCTATTTGACCCCCCGATCAAAAAGTCAACATTTTGCCCACGCCTAGGGGCAAAACGGTCATTTCGCATTGTTCGTCCGATTTCGCTCTACTAATCACGGATTAGCCTCACTAATCGTGATTAGTCACTAATCTAATAATGGAATTTGGGACGGATCGTTACACTGATCCTAATGGTCTCAAGTCCATACTTTCGTCAGCATATCACCATCCAATCCAATAGACCGCCGTCAACCAGCCTCCTCGGCCCACGTATACCACCAGCTCAACAGACTACTATCGGCCCCACAATCCGACCAGTCTACTCAAACGTAGCTCACTGGCTATCATCCAGGTTAACTGCTGGCACACCTCCGACCCTATGGTCCAATCTTCAAGCATAACCAGCGCCAACGTACTAACCGTTCCGGCCCTACGCTGACGTACGTCATACCTCGTAACGCGTACCGAGCGAATATCATTCTAACACTAATAATCGCTGCTTACTAACCACAACAAATGTACTATCACTTATCTCATCCAGGTTGCTGACGGGCTATTCCGCCTCGAGACATCACATCCACAGTAGCATCACTCCATCCAAGTCGACGAACCAACGACTCTGGGAACCAAACCTCGCGCAGAACACACACGAAACTCGCTCTGATACCATTGTCAGGACCCACCCCTAATCCCCCGGGATTAAGGGCTAAATCCTGCTCCCTTCTAACTTACGCATGACACGAAGGCTAAACTGACGTCCAACCTCCATGTGACACGTAAGTTGGACAAGGGATTCTCGATCCAACCATCCTAAAAGTAACCGGACTTCCTAGAGTGCACCGAACTACTGTGGATTGCAGATGTGATGTCTCCGTCTCTCTCGACCAACAGCCCGCACTGCAACAACCTGGAGGGTATCGAAAACATAAAAGACTGTGAGTGGACGGAAATAAAGTATAAGTTCAAAAATAGTTCAATAAACCAATTACATTTATACCCTCCATTTAAAAAAGAAACCAATGCATGCATATCAAATCCAAGTCATGAAACCATTCATTAAAAACCCATTATTGAAAATCATGATCGAAACTGTAAGCAAATCCGTTAGCCAAATCCAGGGCCTCTGCCCAAACCACAAACAAATCTCAAATCCGGGAACTCAGTCCCAAAACTCGTTAAATCCACTTCATCCGGACCACTACTCAAAACATTCCGAAACCAGTGAAAAACCAGTGAAAATATCAATCATACAAGTTTACTAGATCTCAAGTGCGCTCGAGTTTTTAAACTCAAAGCCATGCGCAAATAACCAAGCTTTCCCGGGATATCAACGAGTCTTTAAACTAAAAACACAATCACAAGCCTCGGGGGGTAGCATATCCAAGTCTTTAAACTCAAAACATATACCGAGTCTTTAAACTCAAAACATATCAATCCAGGGCCTTCCCCCCGTCAATCAATCCGAGTCTTTAAACTAAAAACCAGATCCAGTGGATTTTTCTTTTCTTTCCTGGTCTTTAAACCCAAAACAAATTTTCAATAAATCATTAAAAACCACAGAAAATTCACAGTCGAATTCGCAATGATGATTCCGTAAGCCGGCATCCAGAACCATTGCCCCCAACCCAATTCCAGACTTCCTTTCCAAATCTCGAAAACCAAATTCGAAATCTCATTTCCAAAATCCAGTTTCGAAACCGAAATCTCAATCACATGAACATGGCTCCAAGCCCGAAATCACTTTTCTGAAATCCTTTTCAAATCATTGAAATCAAATCATTAAAACCACAGTCAAATCACAAGATCATGCGAAATCTCGTAAAAAGTGAAATTCTGAAAAATATCTCGAAAAAAGTGCAAAACTGTAAACCATCAAGCTCCTAAATCAAATCATAGAATCACGTATGAAAACATATAAAAACATACATGCATGCATCAAGAGTTAGAAAGCAAAGTCCACTCACAGACCATTCCGACGTCGCCTCGATACTCGCACACTTATGCCGTTCCTGCCCATTTCGCTATCCTCGGCTTTCCCGAATCTGTCCAAATCCCATAATGAGGCCACTAACTACTTCATAAAGCTTATAATAAAGCCCCGTAATTTTCCCAAATTTTTACTATTTTTTAATCGAGGCATAAAACCTTCGGACGTCCCGAAACATATCGAACCGATGTCCGATTGACTTGAAACCAGCGCCAAAATGTTCGTTACATCGAATACTTTAAAAGTCGTGTTGAAAACTTCCCCAAAAGGGGCCCCATACGCCCTCAAAAGCCGCCCAAAGGAGCTGCGCGTGGGAGCAACGTGCCTACTGTTCATCATCCTCTTCCTTGGGACAAACCCAGGTTGAACCAGTTTGAATCGGCCCTGTTCGACTGAACCGGCGCAGACGGTCCAACGTTGTAAACCATTTATTTCTGGTCCGTTTTCATTCATTTTGAGTCCATTAGATTCGTTCAATCACATGTTATTGATTTAACTAATTAAATTGTGAAGTTTGGGTCTATTTCATACCTCCCGAATTGAGCAAGTAAACCCGTGCCTGCAACCTCATGCTACCATTGATTCTGTCCACCTCCTATCCTTGTTCTTGGTCCTTGATGTTTGTATAGAGGTCCAAAACACCGTCCAATGCACCAAACAAGTCAACAATAACTAAATCGTATGTTACCATTTTCAAATTCAAATTAAGCATTGGCGGGAAATTGGCCTTACCATCCTCCTTAAGCCTCCAACTAAGCTTATTCAATCCCCTGGACCTCTAGCATCATCTTCCCCAGCAACTAATCGATCCAAACCGTACGAGAACACGACTACCATTCTTATTGCAAAACAGAACGTCCGAAGTCCCCTGTTTTTCCTAGCTTCCACGGCCACCGCCGTGGACGGCACTCCACGGTGGCACCACTACCCTCATCCCTGTCCATACTTCCGTTTTGGGTTTCACTCGATAATCAGGGACAAGAGATAAAGATCAAGGGAAAATTGGGGAAGGTTCTCTCTGTTTTTCCCTGAACCAAACCGTGCATCTAAAATTTAAACCGTGTGAAGCACATTTGAGAGATTGTACGTTGGTTCCACCACCATCCAGACCCAGCCACACGTCAAATTCTCTGTGGGCAGCTTCTCCAACAATCAGCCAAGTGTCCACTTCTCACTGGGCACAGACCCTGATGCAATAATGGCCAAATTACCATTTTGCCCTTTGTACGTTTAGACCCGTAACTAATTTATTCTAAGTCCGATCATGATCTGCCACCTATCGTTGTACTCAGGACATCGAGACCTTCCTAACGGTCCTATAATTTTGTGAAATTGACTCATCGTTTGAAAAGTCAACAATTTGCCCCTTTTTTCTCCAAATTACCAAATTGCCCTCGAACTTCCGAACATCATAACTTTTCCCTCGAATGTCGGAATCGGACGTGCCACCTGTCTATGAGCTCGTGACGTCCCGAACTACATCACGGTCATCTGTCAAAGTCCATTGGACCTCCCAAACTAAAAGTCAACATTTTTGCCCATTCTAGGGGCAAAATCGTCATTTCGCACCGTCCGTCCGAAAGTATCCAACTAATCTCCGATTAAATTCACTAAGCCGTCATTAACCACTGAACTAATCCTGATTTCCGGGATGGGGTGTTACATCTCGAGTTTTCTGACTCACCACCGTGGGTCGTTCAGTCCACTTCTCAGTCCTCCTGTCGTCCCAGTTGACCTAACCCTACGTTGGTTCGAGCTCTGGTGTGGAGGTTTGGACGGTTGGATGTTTGGGGCTAGTTTGTTTCCTTTCGGGTCTGGGGGGTTTTAGGTTGTGCAGACAGGGGTGGAGGTCCCGTGGTGGTGATGATTGGTGACTGGTGGTGGTTGGTGGTGGCTGGCCATAGTCTGGAGGTGGAGCAAGGCAGAGGGGTGGCCTGGATGTGTGTTTGATCAAGCTAAGTCGTGTTCATGGCTTGAGAGAAAATGAAAGTGAGAGAGAGTTGTCTAATCCATTAAACAGAGAGAAGAAGATGGGATCAAGGGTCCAGCTTCAATCTGGGGTTTAGAGTGGACGGTTAGGATTTTATGAGGGAAATAAATATTAAAATAAGTAGCCAAACAAGATCCAGGTTTTAGGGAATGTGTGGGATGAGTGACACTTGTCACTCATCCAACGGTCCCGATTGATTTGATTTTTTAAACTAGATTCTATTATTAAAATATTATTTTAATTCAAACCTCGGTTCGTTCAGTTAATTTATTTTACTTCCGTGACCATAACATTTTCATCGTACGTCCGTTTTTGACGTGCCGCCTGCCTAGGGACTCGTGACGTTCTAAACTATGTCACAGTCATGGGTCAAAGTCCTAAATATTCCCCAGGGTAAAAGTCAAATTTCCCCCCCTTAGGGGCAAAATGGTCATTTTACAATAAAATAATATTTACGAAAGTTCGGGTCGTTACAATCTCTCTAACCCTGGAAGAGAGCATTGGGAATCAACCAAGTGGATACTCAG